>JACMIF010000101.1:29763-64841 GCA_014805445.1 Diplogasteroides magnus | reverse complement strand
ATTTTGCGCAAGTTCATTCAGAAGTTATAGCCAAAAATCGCATTTTCGCGAAACAAAAATCACATTTTTGGCTATAACTTCTGAATGAACTTGCGCAAATTTGATGTTCTATGCACCAAAAATTTTCTTTTGTGATAATCTACATTCCTGGCAAGTTTGGAGCTCTAACTTCAAAATTGAGAGAGTCGAAAATTTTCGGTTTTTTGGCCATAACTTTCATATGGATTGAGGTCATGAGCCCTAACACAGCTAGTTTGTTCGGTAAATGATTACCTATTTTTAGAATATCTAACATCCAATATTCGACCACTTAGAAAGAAAAAATGGCATGAAGAAATTTTTGGGGGGTCAAATTGGTGTTGGGGAATCGACTGCCATGACGTCATCAGAACGAATGACGTCATCACCCACTAATTATAAACATGTGTGGACCTGAACATATTTATGCAACAGTTGTTTGGAAATGCAACTCAGTTTCCACCGAGATAGTTCGCAAAAAGTCAAAAAATCTTATTACTTTTGGGACACCCTAATAATACCAAAGTTTACCACCCGATTCCACCATGGCTGGTCATAGCTTAAGACTAAAAATAATGTGTCTTAAAATAATAACGAATAAGTTTTGAATGAGATTATTATATTTTAAAATTTGCTTTCAAAAAAGAACCGTACGGAATTGATGGAAATAGCTATATCCAATTATAAAGACATGGAGAAACATATAGCAAACACTCACCAATGGTCTTGATCTTCTCGACTTGGTGGAACTCTGGTCGCTCGAGCAGCTCGTCAAAGTCCCCGATGAAAGATCAAACTACAATAAAATCCGAAGGCTAACCACAAAGATCGAAGGTCAAACTACACACCTCGTAGAGCACCGCTGGCCAGGTGCGAATTTCGGCGCGAGAGGCGGACTGAAATAATCAATTACCGTCGATAATTGACAGATACCGTATCTGTTCGAATAACCAATCAATATTCCCCAGCGGTGGATTGAGTCCTTTGATGTGGTGTTGGCACGCAGCCAACAACACTGCGTGGATGATTTCCGTGAGGATGCACTGCACGTTGCGGAGTTTAGCGAACATTGATAAACAAAGTAAAACACAAATTTGTCGGGTGCACTTGTTTATGTAGAAGAGCCAATAAATAGGTTTTGTTTTTGATATCACTCTTTCTCCTGTGGTCCAACCTAGAAACTGGTTTAGAGAGCATATAATAGTGGTCTGGAACGCAACTGTTCAGTTGGGATTCATAACAATAGAGTGGCCAACCTTTCCAGCTACAAACGCTGCATAAGGTGCCCTCTCCGGCGTTTGTGAAGATGGAGTGAGCATTGGTATCTCTGCACGATCGGCGGAAGCGTTGCGTGCAGCGGACTGAAAGAAATCACTAACAGTTATCAATCGATATTCGACTGATAGAGTATGCCCGATTAACAAATCAATACCCCTACCGGTGGATTGAGTCCGATGATGTGATGTTGACATGCTGCCAGCAGCAGTACGTGGATGATTCCTCTGAGGATACACTGCAAGTTGCGGGGTTTAGCGAATATTGATGTACACAAGAAAAATAGGACAAGTTCACCTGGTTCTGCTTAGCAAAATTACTACTTGATAAATGGCAGAAGTTCAACGAACCTGGAACGTCTTCGGCCAGGCGACCAGTTAGGAGAAATTACAGTGACCGAAGAGAGCGATGATGGCTACATATAGAAATAGGAGACGTTGATTGAAGGGCCGAATGATCAAAAGATGAAACTACGAAGATCAAATACTGATTTTTTTAAATTCGAAGACTCAAAAGGACGGTCGACCGATGGAGAAGGTCAATTCTACTTTTATTCTGTCCCTGAAACACATATATGCCGGGCTGATTACCATTGTGAACATCGGGTATACGAATAACCGGTAGAGCATAATAAAACTGCCTTTACTCTTTCCATGAAATATGCTTGTGACTGTATATAATACCTACCGTTATGTCACTCTGTGAATACGCAGAAGGGGGAGCTGAAAACAGCGACGTCGATTGGCAGACCAATCAGGGCTACTTAGCCTGATGTTGATGTGATGCTGCCAGCAGCACTACGTGGATAATTTCCGTTATGACGCACCACAAGTTGCGGGGTTTAGTGAACATTGAAAAACACAGGAAATACAAAACAAACAGTTCTTATGTTTCTGTTTCAACTTCTGGTTATATTATTATGATCCAGGAAATGCAGGCGGACTAACGAAGAAACTATTTTAGAGAGCATATAATAGCGTTTTGAAACATCTGAAAAACAAACTGTTCGATTATTGTGAACTACTGTATGTCAATAAACCAAAAGCTACAGAATTTGCGGAATTAAGAGAACATTTGATAAACACAGTAAAACAAAACAGAAACTTGTGGTGGCTCCCTGTTCAGAAGAGCTAGAATGTTTGTTTCTTTAAAGGAGCCACAAAAGGAGATTTATTTGCAGGCACTTTCGGGTTCACTTCTCTCCATTCCCCCACTTTTTCGTCGTCAGAGCGATCTACTCTGACAACGAGAGAGTAAGGGAATTGGAGAGAAGTGATCCCGAAAGTGCATGCATATAAATCTCCCTTTGTGGCTCCTTTAATAATCATCCGCAGGTTGCCTCGACTATAACAAAGAAACTAATTTCGAAAGCATATAATCGCGTTCTGAAAAATATCTGATGAAAAATATTCAATATTTTGAATTTCTTGCTCGCCAATCAATCAATAAACAGCAGAAGTTGCTAGGTTTAACAAATGGACTATTTGATAAACACCGAACTTTGAATGTCTCCACAGACGACTAGTTTGGAGAAGTTGCAGACATGAGCTACGCAGATGGGTTGAAGTGTCATTGAAATTTGCGACACAATAGCAAGATGTGCTATCATTCTATTACTGAAGTATCATCATCATCATTATATCATCATATGGCGCAAAGTTCCATTTCACACACGAATTTCGTTATGTCTGAAAGGCCCCAAACAATTGCGTTCTTGTGATCGTACAACACAAGAATCCTGCTTCTTCAGTACTCTTTTTAGTGTTCTGTAGACGGAATAATCAATACTTTATTCGACTCGAAACAAGTATCCATGGAATTCCCTGAGTGATCTTCACTTGGCCGCGATGCTCCTGCGAGATCTGAATTGTCAAATTAGATTAAATTGAGCCATAACAATTAGGTGGAACAGGGACACAATCGTTCCATTACACGAATAGCTCAATCACCTTTTCGGAATATTGATTTTCAATATTAATAATGCGTATTTCATCATCATAGCCCTAAGTAGCCAGTACCTTTTCATAGAAGTCTCTTCATACTTCTGAAGTTCCCTCCACTCTCCATCAACGAAGATGCGCGCCTGGCGCTCGTTGGGGCAGTCCAGCTGCAGCTGAAACCACATCATTGCTCCATTCTCGTGACACTTGTTTTGCGCAATGCCCGATATCAGTGCCATGCACGCGATTGGGACAGGATCTAACCTGAATCGGCTCGGCTCTTCCAGGCACTCTCACCGCCACGTCGACCGTCACGCCTTTCGGCGCCTTCTCAGCGACCTGCCACTGCAAAAGAAGATTTGCCTCCGGGGATCGAACTCGCGACGTCATTTTCATAAGCAGAGGACGATGCCACTGCACCATTCTTACATGATGCGAGGTGGCTTCGTTCTTGCCTGAAGTAGACTGGCGCTGTGAGCGACCGCACTTCTGACGCTGCAAGTTAACCCCTGACTATTGTTCCATGAAACTGAGCCAGCCAAGTCTATGACTCAGCTCGACCGCGACGCTTGACGCGACTCGTTGCGTTTGCACTCACGCATTTGCAGCAAATCTTCTTGCTCTTCCTCTTGGAGGCGCTGGCGTCGGTGGCTGTCGAGTTGCAGCGTACGGTTGACTGTCTCATCGTCGACATCGACGTGTGGGAGACTGCATCGCTCTGGAAAGGAATCAGACCTGCTTCAATCTCCCTAAACTACAGTACAAAGTACACTCTGTACTTTACTCCATTCCATCAACCCTCTCCGCTTTGGAGCGGTTGAACGTTGTAGCCGGCCCAATTAATACTAGTTTCTTCTGTTTGGGCGGCTTTCCCAGGTCTTGCGGCATATGAACTCACTTTTATAAACTTCAAACTACAAACTACAACACACTTTGATAGGAGTATTGCCCTCGGATTTGGCGGTGACTGAAGCCTTCGAGAGCGATCGATCTACGGCATTATTCTTCTTCGCGAATGCGAGATCCTGAGGAACAAACTATAGACTACAAAGATCAACCTACAAACCTGGTTGAAGACTCCCCCTCCGTGCGTGAACATTTTAACGCCGTCGCCTTGGTTGGGCAGACTGAGGATCAGCTGAAGAGATCAAACTACATACATGGAGGTCAAACTACAAACTACACACCTTTTCAGCCTTGTTGATGAGGTTCATTACGTTGTCGTTGACTTTCTTGCAAGTGCGTTGTTGTTCTTGACTGAAAACGGCAACGCGTTACGGTAGGGAGTACGGTAGACCACGGTAGCTGATCAATGATTCCAGGCGCCGACGATATGATCGTCGGTACGGTAGTTGGCAAGGGGAGAAACACACCGAAGAGACATGGCGAGATGAACCAACCGCCGACGAGTAGAACTAGGAAGAGAATGAAGGGAATGAAATGAGAGAAAAGAGATACAAAAATGCACGCAGACACATTTCACTTGCAAAATATTACAAAATAGCGGATCGAACGAATAAAACAGAACTGCTAATCTAGGATGTAAAAACGTGTTGGTATGACACAGAAGTTCGTCCTCATCATTATGGTTCAAAAATCGATGATATTTTCCATTACAAATTGTGTGCAGAAAAATAACTATTTCTAATTCGGCGATCGTTTCATCTCGTAAGCCTGTCATTTGCTTTCATGCTGTGTATCTCGCCTTGCGGTTCGTTAAATATCACCGTGAACTTTTAAATGCCAAAAACGTTTTGACATGATACCGAAGTACCAAGTTCGAAGTTCGGAATCAAGGAGCAAAGTTGTTTACAACAAAGGGGTAAAAAGAAAAAAAGGAAATAAAGAAGTAGAAGAAGCACCTGGATGACCGTAAATGACGAGTCGCTGCACCTGCTAACAAGGTCAGACTACGAAAAAGGTTCTTCGGATCTCGCCCACGGAGGCGAGATCCGAAGCCCGGTCGGCTAATTTGAACTATTGCTTGTAGTTTGAACTATGTTGATTGTAGTTTGCCATCTTCATGGTTCAAGTATTTGTGAGTAAATATGTAATATTTGTTTGGAATTTATTAATTAACCACTACATGAGGATGGAAACGAATAAAAGCTTGACTCCGACTTATAGGCTCGTCTTGAAACATATTCGAAAATCCGGATGACCATGTTATGTTTCGTGTCAGGGATAAAAAACCCCAGGAGCATCAGGAGCATTCCTTCCCAGCATGTTTCAATAGCAACGTAAACGATTCTCCCTCCCATCATTTACATTGCATTATGCAATCTGAGACAGCCCTTCCCCTGCTCTTATAGACAAATGTTTAAGGTGTCCAAATCATTGACATTAGTGAAATTATCATTCGTCTAATCTCCGCGGAGCGATTTTCTCTGTCATGTGATAACAACCACTCCGTGGAGATTAGACGAATGACAATTGCACTAAAGTCACTGATAGCGACGCCCTACAAATGAGATGGTTTAGCGCAGCTGATTGGAGATTCCTTAGACCGGTCCAATCGAAAGGAATACCATCGCGGAGCCGACTGAACCCCTCTCATTGCATTCGGCATCTATACTAGAGTGTCGCATGCCAGTCATAAAGCGCATTGGTCATGTCTCCACACTCTGAGGTGCGGTTGTGTCTGCATTTTATAGACAACCGCACCGATGAGAGCAGAGACATGACGAATGCACTAAAAGACGCCCCAATCTTTCTCTTTCGCTGTCTCTATCTACAGTTTCCATCGCAGTGACGTTCTGATTACTCTTGTAATGACATCAATCCGTGTTCTGGTATAAGAAGAGAGGTCGGGAAACTCCTCATTTTCTTTTTGGAGCAGGCAGACGCGAATTGGAATTCTGCAACGGTTGACTTGCGTTTGTCGGCGCGCCTTCTCCCACCTTTCCCTTACATTTCTCGTCTTTATTTTGAGCCTCTCACTACTGGAAAATAACAATAAGCGCGTTTTCGCATTGGCATCAAAGCAATTGTTAACTTCGCCGGAAGCAAGCGTCAAGTGATTATAGCGATTTACTTACAAAGTTTTTCTGATTTTATGCCCATGTCAATGACGTCGCTCTCTAAAAACTACCATACCAGACTTCTGCCGTCACTTTTTACAATCTTCCATTGAGTAATTTTGATACTCTTCTATTCTGCAACACTCGTGACTCAACCAATTCGTAATTTTCAGTTTTAGAAGCAAACCACCTCGTGTTGTCATTAGCGCGCCGCGTGAAACTCACTTTTCGGAGTCAAGCCATTCTGAGTGCAGCTATGTTTGGCTGTGCGAAAGCCCAGCGAGACACGGACATTTGCGCTATAATAGTGAAATAGACCGATGAGTCATCGTCGCCATCACGCAAGTATAAATTTCTCCATTATGGCGTAAATTTCCATCCGTCGTTTCGTCTTTACTTTGTATTAGAAGATTGCAAACGAATACAAAAGCAACAACGATGGGACCTAAATAAAAGTGAAGCAACGTTCTTTTGTGTTTCATTTTTGAAGTCTTCAAACATTTTCATGGCAATAAATAGCAGTTTTTAATCGTATTCTCAAACTATTTTCAATTGCCTAGCACAATTTCATCTTTGGAACCGTGAACATGTGAATTGTGTTCTTTCGACGTTGAAAACCCTCCTCTTCATCCTCCTACGCTTCTCTCCTTTGTCAGTTCTTCCGCAGGACACTACTATATTTATGATGTGTGATTTTTGCTTCTCTCCCATTTCTGTTTTTCCCTTTCCGTCGCCTTTAGATATCTCCACATCCTGAGATTTTGCTAATACCAGAGGACACAAATTCGATGAATGTCGTTCTTATCGACTCTAGCCGCTCAAAGATGACGCGAATTTAGCATCCATATCCTTTTGTTATGTAGTCCTGTGCGCATGTACCTAATTGCCATTTATTTGTGATTATCGTGAATATCCTCAGAAATTGTTGTATCTATGAACAAAAACCAACTTTTAGGGCGGTATTCATATAAAAATGTTGGGGTTTTTTTCACCCAAGCAGGTTGAGGGTCGCAAAATGTTTGGTTTTTCTCGAATCATAATGAACATTCACTCGGACGGAGAACAAAAAAGTAACGATAATAAATTTTTTATTTAAAGGGACTCATTTCTTCATCTATAAACTTTGTTCGTATGATAGTAGATTTTGTCACTGGTGGTGCTGAAAATAGTCTGCGCACAAATATCCCCCTAAAGCGGATTAGCTCGCAGGCTTATCTTATCAGAATCCCCACAACCTGCATATTGGCTCGTCTCGTTATTTTTCCATTAAATATGTAATATTCTGATGTTCCCATGACCGATTCAAAAATATCTGAACAATTTTTATCCCTATAACTCATTAAATGGAGAGAGAATAGCGTAATGTAGCGAATGTAAAGAACAAGCGGGATGGTTAGCACTACTGGATTAAGACAATCTTGCTGAATTTAGCAGGCATGATGTCAAAGAGCAAACTAAGCGGGTCTACCGTGCGTACTTTAAATGTGTGAACAGATATTGTTAGGAAAATCTAGTGATACAAATCTATTTTCGTCTTGTATTCTTAAACCGCAGAATGAAAGACGAACAATAGTAATTTCCTGATATGTCAAATCTCATCGTTCATTGCAGTTGTGATCTCGAGTAATTTCTTTTTTTTGTGGGAAACAGCTCATCCGGGAGGAGCGCACTCTACCGGCCCCCGGTGACCCGCGGCTTGTGCGACGCAAGTGAGTAATGGAGAGAGGAGGGCGCAGTGAAGAGACCGCGGAGATGCAGAGAATCTATTTGCACAGAATAAACACAGACACACACTAAGCAGGCGCGGTCGCAAAGTGTCCACACGCGAAACGATGACAAGTCCGACTGGCCGTTTTCAATTTAGCGCCAATTTTTGAATTTCAAAAATTCCCGCCCTGTTCAAATAATTGCCGACGACCTCAGGGGAGTTGGCGGTTGACTGCAAATTATTACATTTACCGCTATTTACGCGAATAAATCACTGTTATCTGATCGGCAGACCTGGGGGAATTTGTGTGTCACGAGCATATTTATCCCACTGCCACCGCCGCCCCGCACACCAGGCTATTTTCAAGTTTCGTCTCTCCTCCTCCTCGTTCTCTTTCCCTGAGAGTCGTCGTAACGGCAAATTGTCCGTTGGAAGTTGTGTGTATGTGTGAGATAGAGTCTCGCGGAGAGACTTCATCCTGCTGCTCCTCGTTTGGTAACCACTAGTGTTTCGAGAACGGTAGTAGAGTTCATTCGTTTAGGGTCCAAATCTCGTGGAGCGGTTGTCTGTCGCATGAGGTAGAGAATCGCTTTAAGCGAATTAGACGACAGACGAATGCACTCGACTAGAAATTTTAGAAAGTAACCTCTCTCCTTTACAAGCATGAATCTGTCCCTGGTACATGTTGCTAAATAACACATTTATTTTTGCTTGTTGACGTTTATATTCAAAAGGGTCGTGTTTGGTGATTTTGCATCAACCAGAAGATTTCCTTCTTGATTGCGTTCTGAAACGATCCCGCGGAAAAATCGCATCGCAAAAACGTCGTAAAAATCTCTTCGGATTCCACATGCTTTTCTCGAATGGTGCTGGATAGTTGCACGCAAAAAACATCCGAAACCGTTAATTGAACACTTCCATTTTGATGAAAGAAACTGCAATCTATCAGTTTCTTTTGTCGTTTTGTTCGCGTACAAACTGGATGGGAGTAGAGGTACAACGGTCCTTATTGCTTTCTTCGAATGCACTTGTTTGCATATACACAGAGTCTCACGGACATCTCCACACCTTGTTATTCCATTTACATTTATTTATTTATCTCTATTATTTTTTTTTCCTTTATTTGTTGCATATGTTTTTATTCCATTTGCCCACAAACAATGGGATAGAAACACTTCTGCGTCGCGCACAGAGGAATAATTTGCTTCCCGCAATATTGAAACCGCACTATATGGTCGTTTAACTGTCACAGATATGTGATAGTGTTCGCACTGCGCCAAAGGTTTCCATGCACATAAATACTCTGCGCTGTGAGTATGTTGTGCCAGAAGCAACTTTCAAATTAATAAACATGGCGCTGATGATCATCTTTTCACATTTCATAAAGAATCGCGTATATTTTATCATCCAGGCGCTAATGTCCAGTCATTTATCACTGAACTCTCACATGAAAACTCGCCAGTGCACATTGCCAATCAGCCCTGATTGATTTCAATCCTCTCCTTATCTTGTATATTCCTTATCACTATCACTATCGCCCGTAACCTTACTAACACCAGCCCAAGGGTATCAAAATGTCAACTGCTGTGCACTTGAGCTTCAAAATCGGTAAATTTGTCGTCATTCTTCTCCGCAACGTTGTTATCTCACTCCCGAAAGATAACAGCGCTCCGGAGACGAATGACCACAAATTTGCCGATTTCTGCTGCCCTTCTTTTCGGCTCTGCTACCGAAGGGCTTCTAAAACGGTAGTAAAATGCATTCCTCGGTCGTCTAATCCACTCGGAGCGGTTGTCAAGCGAATGTAGAGACAACCGCTCTGAAATGAGGGGATCAGACAGGTGAGGGATGCATTTTACAACCGTTTTATGAATCCTAGTCAATTGCCGTGCACGTTGTTCACATTAACGTTCATCCATCTACGATCGGAAGCGAACAGCTTGTCATGTCGAGTCGTGAGATTTTATTGCGGCCTTGTGTGAGCCAATCTCTTCCGACTTGGAGCATTGTACACTCGTTTTGCTGGCTTCACTTTATTCTTCTGTTCTGTTTCGTGAAATTTATGCTGATGCACGCTTCCAAGACCTATTTCCCTGATTTGTCAACATTTGCTCTATGCTTATGAAGCTGCGGTGAGTTCATGTCGACTCGTACGAATAGACATTTGCGCCGCAATGATGAAGAGGACAGATGCGTCTTCGTTACCTTTACGGCGAAAATGTTCGTGGCGCCCTTGTCTTTCACCCCTTGAAATTATCGGAGTTTCTGAAAGTGTGACTACTTTGGTTTGTGCGAATGAGAGTCCTTGCGGGGAGTAGACTCTAGAATTGCCCCCATGCGCTGGACATCCCTTTCCGCGGGCCCGCTGTCGCAGTAGATTAATGGGGAGAGGGGCGGGAGGAGGAGTGTGCCATGGGCGGGGAGGGCCAAGGATGGGCGAGAGAGCATGCCTGCACACGAGGCGGAGAGATGCAGAGATACGAGAGAGCACGTCGAATGAGGAGGGAGCAGGGAGGTTAGACAGTTGGCAATAGACTGCATTAAATAGAGAGAAACAGACTTCTTCTTCCTCCTTCTTCCTCTTCTCCTTCTTCTCCATCTTCTTTTTCTTCTTCTTTCTTCTTTCTGCCTCTCTTCTCTTCTCCTCTATTCTGTTTTGTTGCACGGGGCGTATCTCGGGCCTTGTGCCCCACGAACATTTTTGCCCCTGAATTTCCGCCCATTTCCCAGAATTTCGCGGTCCGCATTTTCATTTCAATTCCGCCCTGGCTTCACCTGTCTCTGAACATCTGCGAGGTGAGGCTGGAAGGCTAGGAGGGAGTAGTGCTAAGGGCTTGTGTCTCGTCTGTCTGTCTGTCCAGCATTCGCAACCCTTCTCCCCCCCCCTCTCTCTCTCTCCCTCTCTTCTCTTCCTCCACTCCTCATCCCTACCACCCCACATATATCCTCTTCTTCACAAGCAACATCTCATCCGCACTCCCTGCTATCGTCCTGATTTGAATCTCCCGCCTCCGTCGCTACCGTAACCATTGGAATCAACCGATTGAATTCCCGCCAGGGTGCTGGCGGGGGTTCCCACCACGACCCGATGTTCAGGGAGCACAGTCTGCCGTCGCTGGTGCGCGCCATGGCCGAAGACGGCGAGGAGCGGACGCCGGCGCTCGCGGCCGAAGCCCGCGCCCACTCCATGTCTCCGAGAAGGTCAGCATTTTTGAATTTACCGCCAATATTTATATTTCGTAATTTTTCGTAATTTTCAATTCGCGCCCTTTCAAGTACACACTTCTTGGCTTTCTCTCTTTCCAACAAAATTGCAGTCCCAAGAGCGCAGCAATTTCGGCCTCGCGCTTCGCTCTAATTGCCTTCGTCTCTTGATTTTGGACGCTCTCTCGATGGGCCGCAAAGGACGACACGCGTTTGATAGCCTGTCATATATTGGCATTTTACTCTCTTTCTTCGTTCCTTTCTCATCTCTCCTTCGCTTTCCTTCTGCTCCAGAAATGCAATATGCACATGGCACCACACGAATGACTTCTTCCTTAGGCGGGGGAGAAAAAGAACCGGGGCGTTCCTCGCTCCCCTGGAACAACTTCGCACATGAAGCGGGGCCGACGGGGGCGCGCAAAAACGCCACGCCAACAGAGCAATAAATCAGCACGCTCCCTGTCGGCATTGAAGCGTGAACAGAAATATTGTCCTTTGTTATGGGGGCCATAAAACCGAGAGTCTTCTTTGCGCTGGACTACATCAGCGATTGGTTTATATTTTAAGAAACATATACCTTCCTTGAAGCGTAACCTATAAAGTAGTCATTCTCAGTACCGCCAAATGTTGTGAGACTCTCCTCGTGCGTGCACCTCTATGAATATTAGAGAAGCCGGCCTGGGCTAGATAAGAAGGTACAAATTGTCGATTGGGACGCTGGCTAATTTCGCCTCGCTTATCGCAGACGAGAGCTATTTCGGGGCTTCTTCGCTCTTCCACTCTGTTTTCAGAGGCGATGCTAATATGCCAGACGATCGATGCGGAATGGAGATGGTTTCTGATCTTTTATATCAGTCCTTCCTCCTTGCACGTGAATAGAGATCGCATCAAGGAACTTTATTGACAGCAGTTCATTTCTGACCGACCAACTTCATTCCTAGCTATCGTCTCTCACCCCGCAGTGAGGACCGCTTGGAAGGAAGATAGACGGGCAGAAATGAACGGCTGTCAATAACGTTCCATAATGCGATCCATACACCTGAATGGCGGCCGCGAATAGACGATGGAAGTTTAAAATAGCGCGCATGCCTCATTGGGATCTTTCGCCCGGTTGCCTCAAGTCCCAGATATAGAAACTGTGTTTACCGGTCACACCAGTGTAAAACCAGAAATACTTCCTGTAGTTCTCAGGAATGGGATCGAATTAAGATTGTAACACTTCAAGGGCAGCGAGAACGGGCTAATGAGCATATTGAATTTCGACGTGTCGTGCGGGGCGGTATGGAACGTGTGAAATTTGAGCGCCGCAACCCATCACTTGTTGCAAATAACTAGACACTAGGGGGATCATAGATAATGGGGAACCCTAATCTCTTCCGACCGTTCGTTTCACGATTTCAAGACTGATCTAATGAGGGGCTAAAGGCGCGACCGTCATGCACATTTGCGCCTTATGACGAACTGGACGTTTTGACGGTGCATACTATAATGAACCTTTCTCCATTATGCCCAATCATCCATGGCGCTCGAGAAGTTTTGATAGGATATAGTTTCCACGAGCGACACTATGATCCATCCTTTATCATTCACCTCTTCTGAGCGGTTGTCTTCGACCTGAAATTAATTGACACGAAATTGCCGCAAACACGTTCTCAAGGAAGTTATTTCCGGCGCCAAAATTTCTGATGATTTCTCCGGTGGTGGGAAAAAATTATTTTGATGAACGAACGCCGAGTCTCGAATTTCCCCTCAGGGACGGGAAATGTTCGGTGATTTCTTAGAAGCTCTGCTATGAATTAGGGGTGCTAAAACGGAAATTTCATGCGTTTCTCATTCGTCTTGCCTATCATATGCGAGAGATAACCGCCCCTTTGGAGATTAGACGAATGAAAAATTCATAAAATTACCGTTTTAGAACTGATGCTAATAATACATTTCCGGCATCTGCATATTTCTTAACGATCCTTGCTCATTGAGATCTGAGCTGCTAAAGATGCATTCAGTTATTGTTCTGTTATAGTAAGAGAGGCGCAAAGGTTATTGTAAGAATCAGCTGTCGCCTTCCTGCCATCACAATAATCTTGGCAGTTTGAGTACGAGAACGGTTACGTTTCACGAAACCAGCAACTGCCAAGATATACCGATCAATGAAACGTAACTGATTTCGTACTCAGTTCCGTAGGCAGCATTCTTTTGTGCAGCGTTTACTTGTTAGACACTAGAGTAATGCCATTGGAACCCCTCATCATTCCCATATGGCGGCTCGGAACTCGGGCAAAATGGCCTGCTTCCCTTTCGTCAATCACTCTGACGATGAGTAATGGGACGAGAAAATTGCTGGGATAAGTCAAGGATTATCTTGGAAGAGTGCCCGCGAACATCGAGAAATAGGAGAAATAGCAACAACAATCATGAATTCGAACACCATCAGGTCTCTTCTTCTCTCCTCCTCCACCATACAGACTAGGGAACGCATTACGGAATTTCTAATGGAGCGGTCGTCTTTCATTTCGACAGACGACCGCTAGGAGGAAATTTGGGAGGTCAGAGATTCCATAATGCTTTCTCCACTATAGAACTATTGCTATTCACGGGGGTGGGTCAATGGCTTTATCCAGGGGCGCTCATGTAGATGCTACTATTCCTGCTTTCCTCACCATTGTTTTCTCAATCTCAGCAGGCTTCTGCTCGTTACTCAAACGTATTGTGCACCAAAGGCTTGCACATATTAATGTAGATTTATAGCTCTTTCACTAAGCGGTGTGGGGAGAAATGCGCTAAATGAAGATGGTCTGGTCATCCAGGTTTATGCATTAAATGGTATTAGGCACATAATCTAAGGTATTATTGGGATGCGTTATGGTATTATTGCATTAGATGGTATTATGCGACCCATCCGCACTGTTATTCTAATTGTCCCTTATATCGTATGCATGGATGGCAACACATGCTCATTCATTTATGAGTGGAAGTCATAAAAGCGACAAAATAGCAAGCAAAAATATAGAGTGCAAAGTCGCCAGCTGAGCGTAATGAGTGTACTCGTAAATAACAGTTGGTTTCGGTTGCGATACCGTAATCGTGTTTTCTCGGTAGGACTCGATTGCATTCGAACAATAGAATAGTCGGAAGGAGGACTCGAGGGATATCACATCAATCACTTAACAGAGAGACTTGCACAATAAGCACGCTGATCTCATGTGGCAGTACACGTGCCCAATAGGGTTGACTGTTAGCATGCGTAATCGGTTATGTTTCACTGATCCCATAAATACGGAAGATATTGCTTTCGTGAAACATATACGATCCCGCACACCCCTATGCCAAACGTTACCTTGTAAAGTTCAGTGAATGGGTATAGACCGGAAGCTCGGTTGCCTTTGGAATTTTATGCTGTTATTTGGAACACCTGTTGAGAAGGCCTTAACAGTCTAATGTTTTCATGAGTAAATGGCTGTTGTTGGGGTGACCCAAGAGTGTTGGGGTTCTTTAACTCGACGCTTGAAATAAAAGCATTTATTCTCTTACTCACAGGGGAATCGCTCATCCCCACACACAACAAGGGCCACGTTCGCACTGACAGCTGTTATGCCCAGTTCTTCGGTTAAGTCACAAGGGACTATGCAACCATGGACAAGTTGTGCTAGAACTGAGGAATTAGCAAGATGAATCTACAAGACAGGCCTGACGATTGAATGGGCGAAAGTGCAGAGCGCCATAAAGAACATTTGCTTCATCACTATGGCACAAATGTCCGGTTGCATCTTATGAATACGCTGATCCCTTGTGGTGCGATAAACGACTGCTCCAGAGAGTACTTGGAGTGGCGGTTAGAACTCGAAATCACCCACAACCTGTTGTTGTGTATCATGCGGCTGTCATCATTGTATGAATCTCACTCTCTGATCAAAGATTACTACGCAATCAGTCATTCGCCCCAACGTCACCTCGATTCCGAGCCATTGCCTCGAGGGAGCATGGGGTGAGAGTGGCCAGGCATCACGGACAACTGGCTCTTTGGATAAGGCCAAAAGCCAATGCACAGCGCATCACATTCCTAACTCTGTTGGGATTTCGAAATGGCCATTCCTCAGCCTTCAATTTGGCCACAGCATTCTGCCGACTATCCTCCCGAAAGGCAGATAAAACTTCGGGGAAAGCGAATGAGTTCGCGAATTTTCTCCACCACTAACAACGTTCATCGATCTTCTTCTCATCCATCCTGCCATTGGGAATTCTTGTCTAGAACTAAGTAGAGGGACGATTCTCTAGTGGCCGATCTGGCTGAAATGCACAGATGCGCCGTGAGAATTCAGAGAATGAACGGCGCTAATGTCCATGGCGCTCCAGTCAGTCGCCCGATATGACTCAATTTAACCACCACGGCGCTAGTGTGCATACGACACTGAAGTGAAGCGACGAAAAAGTGCGCGAATTTTTTTGTATCCTCGGAACTCTCGAGACAGCTGTGAATTCTCGATTCTGGCGCTTAATGGCTGAAAATGCAAACTGGGTTTACGCTTGTGTGTCATTAGGTTGTTGTTTGCACTGCCATGTCCTGTCCTGAAGAGGACAACGAAGTCAGTTAGGAAGAGTAGAGCAGAGGCATCGATCGGCCCCCATGCCTCAGGGACCAGGGGAGTTGAGGAGAGTTCGGGGGAGGAAAGGGGACATAGAGACTGAAGTGGGGAGAAGAGAGTGGCACTTCACATTGGACACAATGAGAGAACAAGAGCACAAGCAGGAAGGAGAGGCAAGAGCCAGGGGTCCGCAGCTATTCTTAGCCCCATAACATGAATCAGTCATCAACAAAGAGGTGCAAAGAGGTGCAAAGAGGTGAAAGGGAGTCCGAAAGCCAACACCAGTCTCCCAATCTACCCCGGATAATGCAAGGGGATTAGTTGGATTAGTGGGAAAATACGAAAGCGAACGCCGGGGAGTAAATTCCTACATAATCCGCTGGATAAGAATGGATATTACAATGGAATTCCGTAATTAAGAAGTGGATTTTCTGATGGAGGGGTGGAAGTAAAGGAGGGAATCGGTAGCCGTGTGTCTACGATGCTAAGAGTGATGACACAAGGGCTTTGCGTAAAGGAATAGTGTGGCTACATTTACCAACGTTGAAGAAAAAAATATGTATGTTTCAGAGAATTTATATATTTATTCACGGTCCAGATATCTTTGCTCCTGCTCTATTTCGTCTTTCAAAATAATTACGAATCATTATTACGTGAATCGCTTGCAATTTTTCAAAATTAATAACGACTTAAACCCAACATTTGCACTGCATGCCCCATGGGATTAAAAAGTCTAAATCTAGGCCCACTTCCATTCCTTCCTCTGTTCTTTCTTCCATTGACAAATGGCCAGGATTTACGACCCATTCAATCTCCCATTTGTTATGAGTCCAGCAATTTTTCTCGTTTCCTGCACAAAATGATATTTATAGGCAGGGTCATTAGTAATCAGATCAAAATTTCATCTCAGTTGCGCGTAAAGATGTATAACGGTTATTTTACCTCAATCAGTCATAGTTGCTGCAATGGGCAGTCAACTTATCATCGATCAAGTTACTATGGACATTTGAGCCGTAATGATGGAATGGCCACTTGCGCCATCGTTCTCGTTGTTTTCACGACCCAGTCTATTTCACCATTACGGCGCCATTGTCCATGGCGCAGCTGTCTTTCGCTCCTCCCTTTAGCCGCTTTCTTCTTCCATCATGTGTGTGTGTGTTGTGTGAACGCAGGCCCCATCTTGGTCCTGCTCATTTCCCGTCCGGAAACCAAAACGAAGGGACGCGAGGGTGGGAGGGGCTGAATTATGGATTACCTACCACAGCAACAAACGAGGGGCTAAAAGGAGGAAGCTCTAAGAGGGGAGAGAATGGTGGCAGAATATTCTATGCAGCGTTCGCTTTTTAGGAGCTAAATACTAAATGGACGTGCGAATTTCGAAATTGCAAAACAGGAAATTGCTTACATATGATAGATATGCGTCTTCAGCGACAGTTTTGTCCCGGGCAGCCTTTCAATGGCAGACACTATTCATTATCCACGTTGTCAAGAATGGAGATAATGAATAGTATCTACTCGTCTGTCTGCATCTTTTGTTGAAATCGTGAAAGATCATTTGTGTAAGGCATACTCAATGGGGCATTGGCGAGTAGGATGTGCTTTGAAGAGCAGATATTTAATGGGATTACCTGACGCTGAGATTATGGTACCATTATTGCAGCACTGAAGTTATTGACACTTTTATGACCAAACTGAAACATATGCGCAATAAATACATGCACTGAGAAATAGGGATCGCTTTATCAAGCGAAAATGCAACATATAAATAATAGTGTTACATCTGTCTATGTAGTTCCATCGTCTAAAGAGAACAAATAAACGTGCTCATCATTAGAAAAGTTGCCCTATCGTTCGAAAATGAGCTCCCTACTGGAAATAACGACTTAACAATTCTGATTCAGGACTAAATTTCCTGTTACAGAGTGCCCCTCTTCGAGCGTGCCTCTGCCCGGTGGTGGAATCCGCAATTTCGATCGCCCACACTCGAGGCGCAGTACTGGAAATGCTCCTTCCCGCAATTAAGGTTTGAATTTCCGTCTAGGCGATTAATTTGAATTCGAATTTTTCCAGGGATCGATTTCGGTCCGGTCTCATCTACATATCGTTGACCATAATTTCATGGTGCGTGTTTCTCGCAATTTTCGGCAGGGCGGGAGTGGCACATTGGGTGAGTTATGAAATATGTAGAATATTTACATTATTTATACTAATGTTGAGTCAGAGAATGATACTTGATTTAACATAGCCTAGGAAACGTTTAGGATAGTATGCCTGGTGAAATGATGACAAAATATTATTTAAATTCTTGTTGTGTAGTCAGCGCTAAATGTTGAGATTCAACTTGAGAACAAGGATACTTTCCAATAGTTGTATGATAAAACATAAACATACGTCTCCACGATTGAAATTACCAAGTGGCGATGCTCTTATGAATTGGGTGAAACATACGTGATTATGTCATCTCCAGTCGTTTCAAATTTTATTTGCGTTCACTGTTCATTGAAATTCTCCACTTCTTCATCTCACTATCTCTCTTTCTGTCGGGAACTGTAGGTTGTATGCCAAGTTCATACATAACAAGTGCGCAATAGGCATTTATTCTGAAAAGGTGAAAATAACAGATGAATGCAACTCTATTAAAATAAATTTGTTGGACCCGAAGAAATGTAAAGCAATTTCATACTGCAATAAAAGTTAATTTTGCACGGCCGTGGAGATTTGAGAACCCCCACGCACAATAATTTAACGTGGATTTTGTGAACCGACATTTATTGGATTTCATGGATCCAATAGTTAACCAAAAACGGTGTTCACGGAGATAGAATTATATATGTTTCATCGCATGTACAATATTAGATGGGTGAGGCGAATGCAATCACTCGCAGTTCCAAGTTGGACAATTTTAGATCACCACTATCATATTGGTGTTGCTATGTGGCGGCATGCTCGCGTTCACTCTGTGTTCGGCCATGTATCAGAGGTGGGTGGATATTATTGATTGATGAGATCGTAAATATTGATTGACGACCTCACAGTAATCGAACAGACGGACAAATCTGTGCACTTTTGTCGTTTTTCCCTCTCTTTGGCAGAGTGCAAAAATTATATTCCAAGAATAAACTATTCCGATAGACCATACCAATTACGCCTGCTTGTGCGATAAACAGCATAAGTATTCAGGTTCTACATGCCCACGTCTTTCCTCTGCACGTTCCTAATCTGCGTGCTCACATTGGTTAGTGCATTCGAATTGGCGCCAATATAATTCAGGAATTTGGGAGGGAAATTCAAATTTGAATTTCAGGTTGTATTAGCGGGTGCTGCGAATCCGCCAATGTCACCCGTGGGAACGTTCGTGACAAGCATACAGGTTGGAGATATTTTATACAATACAGGGCATCGTGGCACATTGTTTACTGAATTCTTTCAAGCCATTAAAAGACGTCGTGAAACATATTTCAACCTTCGGTATATAAATGATTATTGATACTTGTTTTCTCTGTATCACATGGGTTATAAAAATGCGCCAATTTCAAAATTCAAATCTTAAAGGTCATTCTCCTCATCTACACGGTGATTCCCCTGCCTCTCTACCTGTGTATGTTCTTCTCCGTCGTGTACTCCACTCTCTTCGAGCTCATCTCCATCTCAAAGTTCGCATTTGAATTCAAATATTCCCGCCAAAAATCAAATTCAAAAATCCAAAATCCTGATTCAGGGAGCGCTACACGCACCTGCCGTACGTCAGGCTCGCGCTGCACGTGGGCGTGCACCTGCTCGGAGTGCACTTGTTTATACTTACGCAGGTTCGTGGTTTGATCTCTTGATCTTTATAGTTTGATCCCTCAGGTTCGGCAGCGGAAGACGTTCCTGAAAGTCGGGCAGTCGCTCATGGCGAGGAAGGACTTGGAGCTGGAGACGCAGTTCAAGGATCACATGATCCAGTCTGTGATGCCCAAGAAGGTTTGTAGTTTGATCTCAGATAATTGCAGTTTGCTCTTGTGATCTTTATAGTTTGATCTGTCCAGGTTGCCGATGAGCTCCTGAAAGACGCCAATGAGCTTCGTCGTCCTTCCGCAAGTCTCGATTCAACGTGTAGGACATCAAATGCCACGCAGACGCTGAATCCCGAGGATCCACGTGAGATTTTACAATGTTGACTATTTAAAAATATATATAAAGTGTCAGTTGTTTAATGCTCATTTTTGGAACTTTTTTCTGAAAAAGAACAGCGCGATCATTACAAAAAAAGCGATTGTTGATATCTTATAACTATTGTGAAACATAACATAAAAATTGTCCAGGTGAAACACAAATACTGTATTAGTGAACACAAATACTGTATTTGTGACAGTTGCCGAAACCAATGGGAAGGATACAGTATCCCGATCATTGCTGTATTTTAAGTGCCTCCACCCGAGAGGATACCCGGTTCCGTGCCCAACGTACGCAAATTCCGACCGTTCACGATGAACCTGATGACCGACGTCTCCATCCTCTTTGCGGACATCTGCGGATTCACCAAGATGTCATCCAATAAGGTTTCCCGCACTAATTCAAATTCAAAAAGTTTCCCGCCAAAACATCCTGAATTGCAGTCCGCCGATGAGTTGGTCAATCTGCTCAACGATTTATTCGGCCGCTTCGACAATCTGTGCAGGAGCTGCAATCTGGAAAAGATCAGCACTTTGGGTTGGATGATTTTAGTATTTTGTAAATTGGACAGCAGAAAAGCTCAACGAACAACAAAACAATTTCGTGCGTTCATATATTGGGTCCATGAAACACAAGTGTACGAGAAAAATCGAAGACGATGGCACAGTGATTTCCGTAATCCCATATTTCATTGCAGGAGACTGCTACTATTGCGTCTCGGGCTGCCCTGAGCCCAGGCCTGATCATGCCAAGTGCTGCGTTGAGGTACCGTAATCCATTCCGATTTCTTCCGTAATCCTTCCCAATTTCAGATGGGACTTCAAATGGTGATAGCCATCCAACAATTCGACATCGACCGAGGACAAGAAGTCAACATGCGAGTGGGCATCCACACTGGAAAGGTACAGTACCTAGCAAATCCGCTCAGGAGCCCGATTCGATTCAATATTTTCCTTCAGGTCATGTGCGGAATGGTGGGCACGCGCCGCTTCAAGTTCGACGTGTTCTCGAACGATGTCAACTTTGCCAACGAGGTGGGTAATAGCCGTTTAATGCTTGTAATGTTTTTATGTTTCAAGGAGCTTATAAATGTTCATAGATAATTGTTTTTCAGATTCTCCCTTGAAAGCTTTTTTTTCAAATAAAAATTCTAAAACAAAATCAACCCAATGAAAATTCAGAATGACAACAATAAAATTGAAAATGACTTTTCAAAATTAATAAATTTACATATTTAGATGGAATCCACCGGCACTGCTGGCCGTGTGCACATCTCCGAGTCCGCGGCCAATTTCCTGGGAAATGACTACATCTTGGAAGAGGGCATCCCGCACAAAGGTTCGGCTACCGTAACCGAAAATTCCAGTCGAGAACTTAAAATATATAAGTCAAAACTTACCGTATCCCTTGATTTCGACCTAGGAGCCTAATTGCAGGCATGAAGACCTACTTCATCAAGGGCCGTTCGCACGAAATGATGAACAACGTCGTGATACACGACGATTCAGGTTTTTTGGCACTGTGCCAAAGCATAATATACCGTACCCTGATTCAGGTAATGAGTCCGACCGCGACATCTCCATCCGAGGCGGGCAAATCTCCTTCCGCAAGGTTTCGCTCGGCCAGGTCGAGCGAGGGGATGAGTGGTGTCACGCCACGGTGTACTTTGGGAAAGGGCGGCGTGCTTTGTGGACTTACCGTAGTCTCGGATCGAATCGATAACTGACTATTTATCGATACCATTGCATGTTTGCAACCCTCTGTCGCAGTTTTTTCAACTTCTTAGCTCGTTTCAAGGCTCGTGTCATGCAAATCCACACAGTCTGTCCTGTCCCCATTCTGTCCTTTTGTCTGTCCCAGCGAACAACCGTAGTCCACGAGGCTTTACCGTTTCCCGTTCCCTATGTATGCTTCTACCGTAGGCATGCGGATAGATTTGTGCTACAAGACTGGCGAGCAGAACCCGGCATATATTTATGCGATGCTTGATAGAATCGTGATAAAGCAACGCTTTGATCTTATCGGCTACTGTAGCTCAGTACGGTAGGATTCGATAGTTGTAATCCGCATGCCTGTGCATTCCCTTTGCTCACACCTTTTTGCCGTTATGCATTATGCTTGCGTTATCTAGAATTCACCCTAGAATTATTTATTGATTGATTTTTTTGAAATATTGATTGATTTCTGGCATTACGGTAGGCAAGTTGTCGTTTCAGAAGCTGGCCGGCAAGCTGAAGACGATTCAGACGAGCTCGCTGCCGATGAAGGCAAGGGTTGGCAATTTGCTTTTTTCCGCTTGAGACCATAAAACAACTCTTATCTATTACCGTAACCCAGGCCGTTTATCGATTAACTATCTAACTTCGCTTGCAATTTCGCCATCAACCTCTATGCTTTTTTTCGCTTTGATTCCTCTGCTTGGGCAAAGAAACGAAGAAAATCGGGACGACAATTCAGGAACTACCACTTTAACAAAAATTATTAAAAAATAACATAGCCGTCTATTAGCAGTCGCTACAGTAACCGCTTTCCGAGTATTGATTGATTCGGCTACAGTATGTTCAGGTGAACTCTTCGGGAGGCAGTCTACGGATGAAGGTAGTCGACCGCGGCGCCGGCAAGGCCAGTCACTCCACGCAATTGTTGCCCAAGCAAGAGGTGTGATCCCCGCACAGGGTTACGGTAGAATCACGAATCTGGCCCAGCATACTCTAAAATGCATGGTAATTCTACCGTACATCCTTTCCCATACACGGCTAACATGTTGTATCTTGTGTTTGACCTAACTCATGCACACAACATGACTCATCGGACTACTGTATCTGTGTTGGAATACTGTAAGCTTTAGCCGAACTACGTGACGAAAATCGAAGATCGAAAGTCTGCGTCGCTGCAAGCACTGGCCAGCTACCCGAGCAACGCCCCACGTGAGTTGCTGTGTTTAGCGTGCAGCCAGGAATCGATGTGAACTATGCGGAACACTAATTTCAGTGAACAAGGAGATGAGAACATCGGCCAATGGGAGCAGTGCAAATTCTTGCAAAGGATCGAGGAGTTCGGGGTTGCAGGTTTGTTGTCCCATCAATGAACAATTTCGCCATTATGAGGAAATAGTCCTTTGAGCTGTGGTTTGATGACGATCCTGTTCCATAACATGAAAAAATACCTGATGATCCAGATTTTCGAGAATGTTTCAATTCGAACTTATTAGTCGGAGACCGCCTTTTATTCGCTATCTTTCATTTATTCTTCGCAATAAATATATGCCATTTATTACAAACTCTTGAACCATGAAGGCTCCAAGCCTCAAAATACAACCTTCAAAGTTCAAACTGCAGGACGGCGCCTCTGACTTGGCCTCCGTGGGCGGCATCGACACCGCCATCTCGCATCACCACAACGCAGCCTCTCTCACAAGATTCGACACCGACAACCGCGATTTCGACCAACGACTCGCCATGGTCATACAGGTGCTGTAATCTTCGATTCTTTGTAGTTTTATCCTTTGATTTTCGTAGTCTGACCATGTATTCAGGTACAGGGCTCCGATGCCGGCGGTTTCGGAAAAGGCTTCTGGGTACAGCAAGAGAGCCTCAATCCCTGGACGTTACAGTTCAACGAGAAGGTTTGTAGTTTGGACTTCTGACCTTGTAGTTTGATCTTTGATCTTTGCAGGAGATCGAACAAGAATACCGAGCGCACTTCGCCGAGTCAAACGACCGCTTTTCGCACGGCAACCCTCATGTGAACACGCCGATCGGAGGTCACCACAAGGTGTGTAGTTTGGTCTTCGCTTTTTGTAATTTGACCTCTGCAATTTGTAGTTTGATCTTTCATGTCCAGGTTTCTCCCGTGCCCACGAATCCTTCTGGAGCCGGTCAGTATCGCTATTCCGGAGTTTTCATCGATCTGCTCGTCGCAACGGTGAGAATGACTATTTTTAGTTTGATCATTGATAAATGACTACACACAATTGTAGTTTATTAGACGCACTTGATGTTATATTCATTTTCATTCAATAAACCTACAGACTCAGTGATTAATTGTCCGCTCATAAAGATTCTTGTCTTTAATGGCGGGTGAAACTTACATGAAATCGCTTGATACAGTGAACCAATAAGACATTTTTAGAGATCGAATTTTGGAACGCATTTATCTTTTCTTTGTCTGTTCTTTTGAGCACGCGGTTGTCTAGTAGAGACTACTCTCGCCAATGCGGCTCGAGAGAAATAATTCGATTGTATTCCTATTAGTCTTGGCTAATGGAATACGAGCAGTTGCACTTTTATCGCCATTTCATTCTCTCATGGGATTGGAGCGGCCGTCCCCTTCATTTTTCATATTCAAATGAATACGAAGCGGGCCATGCCATATTTTTAGGATTCCATGGAATCCGTACGATTTTCCCTCATAGTCCCCTGAATACGAGCGTTTGTCATGGCATCCGGTGAGAATATAAATTACGTGAAGTTTTCGAGAATAAAAATTTAAACAACAAAAACAAAACAAATATCTATGATATTCGGAATCTACGCCAAAAGTTAGTCCAGGATAAAATTTTTCAACCGTCTCTGTTACCAATAAGGTCTCCAAATGCCATGACAAACGCTCGTATTCGGGGGAATACGAAGGAAAACTGCTAGGATTCCATGGAATCCTAAAAAATGACCGACCGCTTCGCTCGTATTCCATGACCATGGAATACGAGGGAGGGCGTGCACTTTCGTATTCCTTCTCGCGTGAGTATTTCATTAGCCAACACTAATTCCTATATTAGATTCCCCAAACACTTATTTTCAGGTTCTCTTCATTCTCGTCGCGCTTGTGTCCATTTTCGGACTGCCCTTCCGGATAGTAAGTACAGACTATAACGTTCAAACTACAACTTGGAATGGCCACAACTTTTGTGACTAAAGAAACACAATATAAGATGTTCCAAATTAAAAATATTCAAAAGTTGGAACAGTTCCACTTTGGCAGAGCGAAATAGCGTGCGAAAGTGAGAGAGCGCAGAGTTCTCTAGTCGGTTAGAGACTCTGCGCTCTCGCACGCTATTTCGCTCTGCCAAAGTGGAACTGTTCCAACTTTTGAATATTTTTAATTTGGAACATCTTATATGCTAACTCGCAAGATCAAACTGCTTACATTATGAGATCAAACTACACACTACAAAGCACTTTCAGTCCACCTCCGTTCCCCTTCTCATCTTCAACTTCATCGCACTATGTATGGTACTAGCAGCTTTGCTCCTCATTGGATTTCCCCTCCTCTCTCGTCGGTCCATCCTTCCCTGTCTCAATCAATGGCTGCCACGACATATTACTGGTTTGTAGTTTGACCTTTGATCTCTAAACTTTGGTCTTTTGAACTTTGTTGTTTGATCCTTTCAGGTCTCATTCTGATCGGCCTGCCGATAGGCGTCGCCTTTTTCATCTCGCCCTTCTGCATATTCGCCGAGTGTCCTAACGGTAAGGACTGAGCAAATATTGTATTGATAATCTAAATGTCTGGAGTTTTATCTTTTGTTCTTTCCAGCCCTGCCTTCAGTCCGTCTTCTATTTTCCTACGTAGCCATCATCGCTCTCTTCGGCCACTGCAACTTCTCCCAACTCGTCGCATGGCCGAAGACGTTCCAGGTTCGTTGAACTTGAGCTATTTATCAAATAATCCATCTGCTAAAACCCTGCAACTTGTAAACTTGCGATTCATTAGTACATATGGTACAATATTCCGAAATTATCAAATATATTTGATCAGATATGTTTCAGAACGGTATTATATCCACTCGAAACCAGTTTCTAGGCTGGTTCTCAACGACTACTGTTCAACTAATTGTCAAATCTAAAAACATTCAAAAAAACACTATTTTAAAAATATACTTTTGCATAAATAGAAACCCACACTTTTTCTTTTGCCTTTCCTCTGTTTATCACTATTGGCTAATCACCGTGATTTTCAGTGCATCCTCACGGGAATCATCCACGTAGTGCTGCTGGCAGCGTGCCAACACCATATCAACGGACTCAATCCACCGGTGGGTATACTGATTGGTTATTCAAGGTGTTACGGTGTCCCTCGATTATCGATTGATTACTGCAACTTAATATTTCAGTCCGCTGCATGCAACGCTTCCGCAGCCATCGCCGAAATTCCACTGCTCACTCCATCCTCACAAACGCCGGAGAGGGCGCCGTACGCAGCGTTGGTGGCTGGAAAGGTTGGCCACTCGTAATCAAAACGTAAACGGTGATCGAGACACGGATAAAAGTTCACAAGAGCGTCGTGAATTTTTGCGTCATAATGGCGAAATTGGCACTTGCTCCGCAATGATGACGACAATGATGGCGCATCTGTCCATTTCACCACTGCGGCGCAAAAGTTCGTCGCTCATCTGTCATCCACCACACGGGACCGACAAGGAAAAGACTAGAAATATTTTCATTTTTCACCAAAATATTTGATATGTTTCACAACGTGTATTTATCTTAAAACCACATTTTATCACTAGTGGGACGAGAAGAGTAGTGCGAGAGAATACAATATGTAACCTTATTATTCAACCATTTTAATCGCAGACTTGACTATTTTTCTTGCACAGTGATACAGCCATTAATGGTAGAAGACCGAAACCCACTAACCATTTCCAGGGTGGTGCTCCCCTTCCCATGGACCTTCCATGGCCGTTCTTCTTCTCGGAGATTATACTCGATGTCGTTCTGTCGGTCCTTCTGGTGGGCTTCCTCAACTACCAGGTTATTTACTGATTATGGTTTGCTTGACGATTAGAATATTATTATATATTCGCATAAAGTTTTGAAACACCACTCATTGAATATTTAGTTTTAAAAATTATGGCTTGGCGAGATCAAGTATGTGTCGCCCAAGATTTATGATGCGATTCCTAACCCGAATGTCGATTCAGACTTCCTTGAGATAATTTAAAAAGAAATCTAATTGTATAAATTCCACCACTTTCAGTTCGAGGCCGCCTTCCGTCTCTCATTCTACGGGGACGTCCAAGCGAGGAGGGACACGGAACGGATGCAGGTGTGCACTTTTGTCTTTGAACTTTGCAGCTATATCTTTGTTCTTTATAGTTTGATCTACCATCCTTCAGATCGTCCGAGACCAGGCAGACTGGCTGCTCAATAACGTCATCCCGGCGCACGCAGTGGAGAGTCTGAAGACTGACACGAAGTATTCGGAGAACCACCAGAATACGGTTGGTTTCCGGTTGAGACAAAAGTTATTTCAAATTTCGAGACTACGGTAGGTTTCCCTTCGCGACCAAAAACTATTTATAGGCCGTTCTCTTCGCGTCAATCACCAACTGGAGCGACATGTACGAGGAGAACTTCGAGGGCGGCAGGGAATTCATTCGGGTGCTCAACGAGGTCAGTAGCTTGATCTTTGATCTTTGTTACTTCATCTTGGGATTATTTGTAGTTTGATCTTTCAGGTTATCGGAGACTTTGACGAATTGCTGGAGCGGCCTGAGTTCAATCAGGTGGAGAAGATTAAGACCATCGGTGAGCGTTTATGTTATGTTTCATGGAGTCTTTATTATTGGGCAGAGTATATTCGGTCAATTATTCTCTTACAAACTCGGAGAAAAATGTGCAGCATAAATTTAAAAAAAAACACAAATCTTTGTGAATCGGAGGGGGGGGGGCGCAAAATACGAACACAGCCTCAAAATCATACAATCTTATGTACGATGCGAATTGGGCATGATTCAGGTGCCACCTATATGGCTGCATCTGGGCTGAACCCTGAGAAGCGAAGAATGGCCGCCGATCCGAAGGAGCACCTCTTCCAGGTTCGTGGCATGATGGGTCCCATACGGAACATACCGTAGTATTTTCAATATTGATTGATTAAAGTGACCTTTATTCCCAATTCTTAGAATTATTAAAACCTGTTTTCTGGCTCAAAATCATGAGCGGAATGCTATAGACTTACATTGTCAAGTATTTCGTCCCTGATCCCCGTCTGAATAGCTATCGTATCCATTATCGATTGATTGCAGCTCATTGAGTTCGCCTTGGCGCTGCAGCACGCGCTGGCTGTGTTCAATGAAGATCTCCTGAACTTTGACTTTGTTTGTAAGCTCGGGCTGAACATCGGACCCGTCACAGCTGGTGAGGCTTACTGCATTTAGTTATGACTTTTTACGACCGACATTTGATTTCCATGCGGAACAATATATTCGCTAAATTCCGAGAGTCTGTCTTTAAGGTGTCATCGGAACGACAAAATTGTATTACGACATCTGGGGCGATACCGTGAATATCGCGTCGCGAATGTACTCGACCGGAGTGCAGGACAAGATTCAGGCAAGTATAATTGATTGATTGTGAAAGCGTACGGTAAGATCATGTATTGATTGCTTTCCTTGGATTACGATAGCAATCGATCGATTTCCAGGTTTCACAGCACACACGGGATCTGCTATCTGATCGGTATGACTTCGAGTACAGAGACCACATCGAAGTCAAGGTGGGAGTTACGGTTTTTAGCGAATTTTGACATATTGAAGATTTGCGATGTTTAGAAAAGGACTAATATTAAATAAAAAATTAAATAAAATTCATTGAAGGGAGTCGACAAAGGCATGGACACCTTCCTTCTGGTTGGACGAAAGGCCGACAGACTCATTCCACCGTAAGCCACAATTTCCTCTGCATAAGATCATTAACTAGAAACAAATACTTTTCATGACTATCATCGTGATTCTCATCAGATTCCACTCCTTTTCCGCAAATTTAAGATTAGTATGAAGCATACAAAAGCTATCCATGTCGCTGGTCTGACGATAGCTAATAGAGTCCAGTTGCCGAAGGTTTAGGAGCAACTTGAAACATATCTTGAACAGGGCAGTGTTTGGTGTGAAACATACTCGGTCTGTGACAATAATCATTTCAATTTCAGTATCATCTCCGACAAAGTCGACGAAGACAACAACTTCTAATGCAGTTTCACCATCATCAGAGAGGACTGCATCAGTCCAATCTAACGCATAATTCCCGCCACATTTGCTCGAATTGTACATAGACCTGTCGTTATTTTATAGTTTTTAATCATAGATCCGTTTTAAAAAGTGCATTGAATGCTTCCGCAGCTTT
This sequence comes from Diplogasteroides magnus, assembly GCA_014805445.1. Taxonomy (NCBI): domain Eukaryota; kingdom Metazoa; phylum Nematoda; class Chromadorea; order Rhabditida; family Diplogasteroididae; genus Diplogasteroides; species Diplogasteroides magnus. The sequence continues at coordinate 35,816 of JACMIF010000101.1, read as the reverse complement.
ACAAAAATTTATCGAATTTCAACAGTTCGACAAATATGTTTGGGCAATTAATTTCAACGATTTCCAGTACTGAAAGCTCAGTTTCAGACGTAAAACATGGGTTCGTAGAGTATATGAAAATTATCGAAATCATGCAAAATCACTATTTTCTATATATGTTTGTTTGTATATCTTAAAACAAAGTTTTGAATAGGAATCAACTAGCCTTTGGTCGCTCTCTTTACCACAGAATCAATGATGCTTGTTACATTATAATACTTTTCGTTCGTGATCTCAATTTGATGCTAAGCCCCGCCCCCTTTTATTTAGCTCCTCATCCCTTTTTATCGCTTCTTGATATCCGGTTCCGTTTTGTTAGTTTTCAGTCAATTCGTCATTGTGATTCCATATATTATACTATATTCTTTCTCAGCGCAAACGGACTTGAAAAATGTTTATTGATTTTTCTAGTCCGCTTGTAACTGACACAGGCCAATAATTCCCGCAAGTTCCCGATGCCGCCAGTCTTGTCCATTTCCTCCAATAGTACGGTGACTAGATGTATTCCATATTGTCATGCATCCCAATCCAACTGATTTTCATTGTACGCGCTTCACGTCTGAATGGCGACTCTTCTTTTGCGTGTCGCTATCAGTGACATTAGTACAATTGTCATTCGTCTAATCTCCGTGGAACGGTTGTCTCTCTCATGTGGTAGACAACTGGTCCTCGGAGATTAGACGAATGATAATTGCACTAAATTCAATGATAGCGATGCCCTAATCTTCTCACGCATTTACGTGCTATTTCGTCGTTTCTCTGACTTTTCAGCAGTACTTTTCGCATTTTTCAACTACAATATCTAGGCTCGGAATACCAGTTCGGTTGGGATGCATATTATCTATTCATTGTTCTGGAGATTACCGCCTGCCGCACAGCTTTAAATTGTTACACCAATGCTCGTTTTTCATTGTTCTTTTTCTTTCCTGGTACTAATATTAGGTTGGACAGAGTGCTCTTTCTATTGTCATATAAACGGATTAATCAAGTATTCCATGCATCGTTAACACAGCAAATGGCAAAAAATATGTACAACTTCAACTAGCTCGCTACGCGTCCATACAGTTAACCCCCAAATGGGGACAAAATTTAAATAGAATAAAGAATTTGCTGATTGGGCGGAGCCTTCATTAGCCGTTAAAATAATCCACTGCAGAGCCGAATGAAAGATGGAGGCGGTAACGGAACGGACAACATCCGTTCTAGATTAGCAGTTCAGTTTTATCCGTTCGATCATTATTTAGAAAAATTTTGCATGTGAAACGTGTCTGCGTGCACTTTCGTATCTCTTTTCATGCCCTCTCATTTCATTCCCTTCATTCTTTTCCTAGTTCTACTCGCCGGCGGTTGGTTCATCTCGCCATGTCTCTTCGGTGTGTTTTACCCCTTGCCAACTACCGTGCCGCCTATCGTACCATCGGCGCTTTGAATCATTGATCAGCTACCGTGGTCTACCGTACTCCCCACAGTAATCCGTTGTACTTTTCAGTCAAGAACAACAACGCACTTGCAAGAAAGTCAACGACAACGTAATGAACCTCATCAACAAGGCTGAAAAGGTGTGTAGTTTGTAGTTTGACCTCCATGTATGTAGTTTGATCTCTTCAGCTGATCCTCAGTCTGCCCAACCAAGGCGACGGCGTTAAAATGTTCACGCAGGGAGGGGCAGTCTCCAAACAGGTTTGTAGCTTGATCTTTGCAGTCTATAGTTTGTTCCTCAGGATCTCGCATTCGCGAAGAAAAATAATGCCGTCAATCGATCACTTTCGAAGGCTTCAGTCACCGCCAAATCCGAGGGAAATACTCCTATCAAAGTGTGTTGTAGTTTGTCGTTTGCAGTTTATAGAGGGAGTTCGTATGTCGCAAAGCCTGGGAAAGCCGCCCAAACAGAAGAAAATAGATATAATTGGGTCGGCTAGAACGTTCAACCGCTCCAAAGCGGAGACGGTTGATGAAATGGAGTAAAGTACAGAGTGTACTTTGTACTGTAGTTTAAGGAGAATGGAAGCAGTTTATGGTCTGATTCCTTTTTAGAGCGATGCAGTCTCCCACACGTCGATGTCGACGACGAGCCAGTCGACCGCCACCGACGCCAGCGCCTCCAAGAGGAAGAGCAAGAAGATTTGCTGCAAATGCGTGAGTGCAAACGCAACGCGTCGCATACGCGTCGCGGTCGAAGGACAATTGAGTCATGACTTAGTTGTATTTCACGGAACAGTAATCAGAGGGTTTCTTACAGCGTCAGAAGTGCGGTCGCTCGCAGCGCCAGTCTGCTTCAGGCAAGAACGAAGCCACCTCGCATCATGTAAGAATGGTGTAGTGGCATCGTCCCCTGCTTATGAAAATGACATCGCGAGTTCGATCCCCGGAGGCAAATGTTATATTGCAGTGGCAGGTCGCTGAGAAGGCGCCGAAAGGCGTGACGGTCGACGTGGCGGTGAGAGTGCCCGGAAGAGCCGAGCCGATTCAGGTTAGATCCTGCCCCAATCGCGTGCATGGCACTGATATCGGGCATTGCGCAAAACACGTGTCACGAGAATGACGCAATGGTGTGGTTTCAGCTGCAGCTGGACTGCCCCAACGAGCGCCAGGCGCGCATCTTCGTCGATGGAGAGTGGAGGGAACTTCAGAAGTATGAAGAGACTTCTAGGAAGAGGTACTGGCTGATTAGGGCTATGATGATGAAATACGCATTATCAATATTGAAAATTAATATTCCGAAAAGGTGATTGAGCTATTCGTGTAATGGAACGATAGTTTCTCTGTTCCACTTAATTGTTATGGCTCAATTTAATCTAATTTGACAATTCAGACCTCGCAGGAGCATCGCGGCCAAGTGAAGATCACGTTGGGAATTCGATGGATACTTGTTTCGTGTCGAATAAAGTCTTGATTATTCCATCCACACAACACAAAAAGAGTACCGAAGAATTGAGACGCATGTGTTGTACGATCATAAGAATCGTTTGCGGTACAGACATTATGTCGTACATGTATGATACATAACGATATTCGCGTGAGAACTGGGAAATTTGGTTGTGTAAGGGTTGGGGTGTGTAGTAAGGGGCAAGACGGGAAGATGGGGTGAAGAAGAGAAGAAACACGTGCAGGAAGGTAAGGGTGACTCTCAGTCAATGAAGGAAAACAGTGACTCACAACGAACGAGCAAAGCAAGCAAGTATCTTGCCTAGGAAGCAAGTGGGGCTATACATACCCGGGCTTGAGATAGGAGAAGAAAAGCGAGCTCATCACCGAGCTTCTCCTGGGACCTCTACTACTCCACTCGACTCTTCTACGAGATACGCGGGATCGGCCGAGGCGACTGAGGGTGCAAGAGTGTAGGCTACCACAAGGGTGGCTGATCACTTCCCACCCGAAGTCGCCTACCGTATCCCGCCTCTGTCAATGTTGAGAATTCCTCTTACCATTTCCCTTTTTACATCTTATTATTATCCGTTCATTGCGCTATCTATATTACTGCACTCGTGCATTGTTATCGTTTACGTGTATCATAGCAGCTCAGGTCTTTATCGGACCTGGGATGCCCATTGTAGATATCTACGACTCTGCGATAAACTTGTATAGTCAATACCAGCTCGTTATCACATCGCACACCAATTCCCAATCCAGTGACAGTGGTGAATCTACGCTCCGTTTATAGAAAAACAGAGATAACTCGCTGCTACCAGTCAAGGTACTTCTATTACTTCCTTATTAGAGGACACCAAAATCCTCGAATATGTTTCAAGACTGGTATATTAGTCAGATAAAGCCTTGTAATCGCTTGCACGTTTCCAATCATTTTACTGAATATTAAATAAATATAAAAATTCATTCATAATTACTTGAACCATGAAGACCGTAAACTACAACCTACAAAGTTCAAACTACATGCTAAAGTTCCGCCACAGCTTGATCTTAAATTTTTGTAGTTGGATATTTGAACATGGTAGTTTATAGTTTGATCTCCAGGAATCTCCCGTGCCCACGAATCGTTCTGAGTGTAAGTATTTTTCTGGAGTGTTCATCGGCCTGCTTGTCGAAGCGGTGGGTCAAAAATTTGCTTGAACTTCTTTGAACTTTGAAAGACAGCATCTGATTGTAAGAAGTGGGAAAAGATGAAAATGAGTTGCTCGCCCTTGATATGTTTTTTTTCATCTAATACACCGAGAAACTGCTTGATATTGTCTTTTCGTAACGGTCCAAGCCTTTAATGACGCTGTGAAACACATAAAAAGTTAAAACTAGATTTGAAAGAACGATGCAAACATGCATCGGCAATGTAGATAATGGGAAGGAGAATCTATGATTGCCCTCACCCCCCTCCCAAAACCAGGTTGTATGAGCCCAAAACATACCCTCCAAAATGAGGTTGTATGAGTTTTTTTCAAAAAAATTTCCGAGTTCGATCTCGACTATTTCTACGTCGATTTTGATCCGGTTTTCAACTGAATTATGGTCGCACAATTTATTAATGATTTTTGAAGCACTAAACTCATCATTCTAGTCGTTCCAAACGACTGAAAAAGTTGTATGCCGGTACCGCACAAAACGTGGGTTATCAACATACAACTTTTTCAGCCGTTAGGTATTAGGTTGGCACGTTTATTTCATAGTATATTTTTCTCGAATCTTCCTTCCAGTTTGGGAAGGGTCTTGTTCTAAACTTTGTGGCGGTGAATGGTCTAGGGAACTACTTTCTACGAAGCCGTTTTGAATTGATGAGCTGGCTGTTTGCGGAAAACAGGGTGAAAAACATCAAAAATATTGAAACATTTAACAACAACCTACGGAATTCTGATTTTTCCCGCGAGCTTAGATGAATCCTATGAACCAATTTGTGGTTGCTATGAGAGATGTCAATAGGTATCACACCCATTTTTGGTTTAGCACTTGCCTGCAACACTAGTGAGAAATAGCGCTGGAAACGAGGCTGGTCACAATGGTGGTCCGCATGTTCACTGATTTGCAACTCAAGGCAGCGCATAGGGATTCTGATTTTTACGTGCTGCTTAGTTTCTATGTTTGATGTATTTCCAATAACGACATTCAGGAATGATAACTTATCTCTATCAAATCAATGCCCCTAAAAGCTTCCTCGTCCAAATCAAAAGGTATTGAAATAATGACACTTAAGCTTAAATAGAATAAGGCTTCATGGTCCTTAGGTGTTGCGCATATAAATCATAAATGGACATAATTTCTGTACATTGCATCTTTGAGATGACCCAAGAAAAAAAATTTGCCCATGATAAGGCGATTTTTGATATTTTCGCAAATTCGCTACAACCACGAATCGAACCAGCCGACGTTCTTCTCTTATAATCATCCTTTCATGGCTGGCCTTAACTATAGCGCCTAATGTCATGGCCCTCAAAAATGGCGTTGTGGCTAGAGAAAACGTAACGTCATCAAAATCCAAATTGGAGCTAATCCACTTTATGGTCTTGTAGTTTTTAGCGATGGAGAGCAGCGACGACCACACTTCTCGAATATGATGGCTATATACATCTGTCCACTATACAACCTAACATTACGGTTTCCCTTCTCTTAGAATTTGATGGGGGCAAATTTGCAAATACTATGAAATATACGTGCCAACATAATACGACTCGAATGACGAGTTCAGTGCTTGAGAAATCATCAATAAATTGTGCGACCCTAATTTAGTTGAAACCCGGGTCAAAATCGACATAGAAATTGTCGATATCGAACTCGAAAAAAGAGGATAACCCACGTTTTGAGCGAAGCGAATTTGATACATATTCTTGTTAAATATTTATCCTCAATGATTCTGTAAAAGATGTTTTTATAGGTTTTCGGGTACGGGGAATTTGATTTTTTATTTGGTTTCGCATGAAAATGCCTCCATATAGCCAAAAAAGTTGTATGTTGATAACCCAAGTTATACCTTCGCCTACAGTCGTTCCTCCTTTCGTCTATGGTATAATAACAGTTTGACACACTGGCTCAGGACACTGCTTTATCACGCTACGGGCTTGGCCCGTCATAAC
>JACMIF010000101.1:7640-29664 GCA_014805445.1 Diplogasteroides magnus | reverse complement strand
TGCCTACAGTCGTTCCTCCTTTCGTCTATGGTATAATAACAGTTTGACACACTGGCTCAGGACACTGCTTTATCACGCTACGGGCTTGGCCCGTCATAACACAACAACAACATTTAACACAACGTAACATCACCTAAACGAGTAATAGAGGGAATAAGCACCAATTCACAGCCATAGACAACGAAACTGAGAGAGAAAGGGGAAAGAGAGATGGACAAGCGCAAAGACCTAAAGAGACACGGAGATATGATGAGATCCATTCTGATGAAAGGGCCAATTATAATGAGATGATCGATAGAAGAGAGGCTACATTGAGGACAAACCTCCCCCCCCCTGGCTACCCCCTCCCTCTCTGACATATGGTTGCATTCCTTTAAGAGTCCTCCACCGACCTCTTTTCTGCGTCTGCTGCACTGACTCTTTTAGTCTCGAGTAGACCTGGAATCCGAGCGAGTCCTTCGGGAGAATGACGAAAGTCGAGTGGCCCTTAGCTCCTTGGTCATTCTTCGCCTTCTTGACGAGTACCTCCAGTTGAATTCCGTCGTCTACGGTCGTTTCCTTCACATCTCCCCACGTCAGACTGGCTGCTTCGCTGATCCGCAACAGGGCTGCACGTGAGAGTGCCACGTAAGCTCCCGCTCTTGTGTCCCTGAGTGTCCTTCCCTCCATAACTGTCCACTGCAGAATCTTCCTGATCGAATCCAATGCCGGATCCTCTGTATGTGAAACCGGCCGTTGTCTCTCCACTGTCTTTCGCGTGGCCAATGGGACCAAACCCAACTCATCCTTTATCCCTGTAATGACATCCTCACCTCTCCTCTCATCTAACCCCCTCTCTTCGGTCTCTTCACTCACCCGAGAAGAATCGAACGGCTGCGCTTTGGATCCCGATCCAACTTGCAGATGCACCTGCGGCCGTCCAACAGGAAGAGAGAGAGACATGGGAGCCTCTTCGTCCAATCCCATTCCACGGGCGAATTCCCTCCTCGCTTTGTCTGCGCTTCTGCAATTGACTCACTGTCTTCTTCTCCCTGTTGTCTCCTCACCTATAGGCCTTCAGTGTGGATTGGGCTACCGTACCCTTCATGACCCCTTTGAGAGTCTCCATCAGATCGTCTCTTCCACATGCTGTGAGTGCTTTCATCACTTCCGACTCTACCTTGCCCTTCTCTCCTGCAATGCTCACCCTCTCCCTCGGGTCTGGGTGGGTTGGCACAAACAACCACTCAGCGTGAAAAAACAGCCTAGAATGAATTTCATCACTCTGCCCGCGCCGCGTCGAAGGGACGCGTCGCGGCCCCTACTACTGTACTGAGTCCAGTGTGTCAAACTCCACATTATGCCTACAGTCGTTCCTCCTTTCGTCTATGGTATAATAACAGTTTGACACACTGGCTCAGGACACTGCTTTATCACGCTACGGGCTTGGCCCGTCATAACACAACAACTAGCTAGAAACAGAGTAAAGAGGTGTATGTTTGAATATTATAAACTGCAATACTACGCTTTCTTACTTAAACTATGATCTGTCATTGGTGACTCTTCAAAACTGGCAAAACAAAAAGGCGAACTCTGACGGGGACTTATTGGTGGAGAAGAGCCCATCCTTTAACACCGAAGGAACTATGATGTCCGCCCCTTTTGCGTATATCACAGTATCGATCACCTCAGTAGACCACTCTTCCCCCTCCTAATAAGGGACAGACCTGTGCCTCCCGGCCATAATGGGACTCCTAAAATGACTCTAGAGCCACATTTACACGCCATTCTTATTACTCTTGCCAACAGAAATGGGGGAGGGACGCACCAAAGAACAACATTCCTCTCCTTCCAGAGTTGTGGCCAACTGAAGGCGTCCACGTACGTTGTTCCTTGACTTGCACATCTGGAAACTAACACTCCACACTTCTTATTCACTCCGTCCGCGATCAAATCAATCGATGGTCTCCCCCATCTTCTGGCACACATCTCAACTATCTTTCCCTGAATGCCCCAATCGTCCGGGTCAATCCATCTACTTAATTCGTCCGCTTCCGTATTGTCCTCCCTGGGGACCCAAATGAAGAACGCTTTCGTTCGTATGGCTCTTATCCTCTTCCACACCCTAAGTGCAACCTCATGCAGTTCAGGCTTCATACTACCTCTTCTGAGGATTCTCACGCTCGATTGATTATCCGATTTAATCCTCCCATACTGACCTGAGATGCTTTCTACGAACGTCTCCACTGCGAATTCGACTGCCCTCAATTCCCTCAGCGTGCTACTCTCACTCGTCTCCTCTTCTGAAAGATTCCTTGCTGATCTCAATGTTACTTTCCCATACAGTACGATCCCCAAAGCCACTGCGGAGGCATCACATTCGATAACCCAATCATCATCCCATTCGCCTTTCACGAATGACCTCTCGGGCCCTTCTCTCAACCTCAGTTCCCAATGGTCAAGTTCCTCTAGCTCACCCTCGTTAAGTGCCAGTGCCGACGTTCCTTCGTCCATCATTCGATCCACCTCCGTGTTCATAGCTCTCGTACGCAATACGTCCTCGTCTCCTAAAACGAGATGCATCGACCCTATCGACCCTGTCACTCTTTGTCTTGCCTTCACTGTTGGCTTATACATCACTTTCAGCTCTCTGATTCTCTCCACCGTTTTTTCTAACCTTTCTCTTGACACGCGAACCACTCCTTCAGCCAATAGAATCTCGAATCCAAGCCATCGTCCTTTGGAGGATGCTTCCCTACTCGATTTCTCCTCCGCGACCCGCACTCCCGCTCTGAACAGATCGTTTCTGATCACTCTTACTGCCCAGTCACACTCTTCTTTGGTGTCCCCTAGCACCAATCCGTCGTCAATGTACAGTGCGCATTTGATTCCCATCTCCCTCCATCTATACACTATTGTTCGGAACACCTTAGTAAACACCCATGGGGCTGGACTTAGGCCAAAAGGCATGGCTCTGAACCTATAATATCTCTCCCTCCACTAATATCTCTCCCCATGGTTTTGGAGTCATTCTCGTCTATGCACACATGGTGGTACCCCGTTTTGAAGTCAAAAGTCGCCATGAATCCTTTCTCTGGTAACACACTCCACATAACTCCGAGGTCATCCAACTTGAAAGTAGTCTTGTCCAAAATGGAATTGAGTGCAGACAGGTCATAAATAAGCCGTCTTTTCTCTCCTTGCACCACAACTGATAGAGGAAAGATGCCGAAAAGCTCACTCTTGCTACACTCCACTACTGCTCCATTCGATGACCACTCGGCGACCTTCTCCTCTACGAAGACTCCCCCTTCACAGACGACCTATTGCCTGAATAGGGGAGATTCCTCACAGAGTACCGACTCTCTCCCTCCCGAAAGGGGAGCCTATATCCATGCGCTAGTACTAACAAAACAAAGGGCGATGCCCCAAACTCTTTCCATACTTCTAGACAAATAATGATACTCTCGAATGCCACCTGAGACCCGGTCTCTCCTTCTCTCTGAGACATGGTCTCGTTCGCACACTGGGACATGGTCCCCTCACACACTCGAGACATGGTCTCGTCCGTAACCCGGGACATGGTCCCACCGTACTCAAGAGACCTGGTCTCAGCTGGCATTCGGAGCATGGCTCCCTCTCTCCTCAACTCGCCTCGATCCTGCGAATCTCCTTTGAGGGCAGGCATACGCGAAATGACCGTAGCGACCGCAGAAGTGGCATGATCTCCCCGAGGCTCCTGCCCTGCCGTTATCAGGGCCTCTAGAGGGAAAGGGCTGACGGGGTCTCTCGGGAGAATGCAGTCTCTTCCTTGACGTGGAGGGGCCTCCAGAAGATTGGGCGGGGGACAGGAAGGCAGTTGCCAACGCCATTACATCTGAGGAACCAGTACCCAGAGAATGGAGTGCACTCGCTTTGTCAAACGCTGCGAAGATCGACGGATTTGCCTGGGCTGCGACGAGAAGGCGATTCCTTTGGGTCAGCAATTCGATGGCTTCTTCAATCTTCTCGGACTCTCTCATCTTGACAGCCTCGAGGATGTTGAGGACTTTGGTATTCAATTCCGCTTGTCGTAGATGGCCTTGGTTGGTCAAGGCAGGGACCGAATGAACGACCCTCGGCTGTGCCTGTCCCGCCATGAACGGGGCCAGGGCCAACGCCAAGTCTCGCAATCTGTCCTCCGAGAGGGGATTGTTATTATCTCCTCCTCCTGACATCCCAGCTATTTAGCTCATGCACACCTGAATTTTGGGTCTCAAAATACACACGAAATACAGCCTAAAACACAAACAACCACTCAGCGTGAAAAATAGCCTAAAATGAATTTCATCACTCTGCCCGCGCCGCGTCGAAGGGACGCGTCGCGGCCCCTACTACTGTACTGAGTCCAGTGTGTCAAACTCCACATTTTGTGGGGTACCAGCATACAACTTTTTCGGTCAGAAGGGATCATTTTCATGACAAACCAAGTACAGAATCAAATTCCTCGTACCCGAAAACCCGAAAACATCTTTCTCAGAATCATTGAAGATGAACAAAATAAGTATCAAATTCACTTCGCCCAAAACGTGGGTTAGCCTCTTTTTTCGACTTCGATATCGACTATTTCTATGTCGATTTTAACCCGGTTTACAACTAAATTAGGGTCGCACAATTTATTGATGATTTTTCAAGCACTAATCTCATCATTCGAGTCGTTCCTAACGGCCGAAAAAGTTGTATGTTGATAACCCACGTTTTGTGGGGTGCCAGCATACAACTTTTTCGGTCATAAAGGGGCATTTTTATGACAAACCCAGTACAAAATCAATTTCCTCGCACCCAAAAACCTATAAAAACATCTTTTGCAAAAAATTTCAGGCACAGAAAAACTCTGGATTTAGCAAAAATAAGTACTGCCCCCAAAAAGGTTGTATGTTTCCAACCCCTCCAAAAACAGGTTGTAGGTCCTGTTTAATCTATGAGGAGAATGGTTCAGCTTTACGATTGAGACATTATGGGAGCATGATCCGGTTGCTCCTGTTTCATCCCAGGCGCGCAACATAACATAATCATCCGGATTTACGATTATGTTTCAAGACTTAGTGGGAGACAATTATTTATTCGCACCCGTTCTCCGATTGTGGTTTATAAAATAATACCAAATAAATATTGCGTATTACTCACAAAAGCTTGAACCATGAATGGCAAACTATAACCAACAAAGATCAAAAAACAAGGGACATTTATACAGGACTATTATAATGAAATAGATACTTGCACCGTGAGTTGGTGATCCTCCTGTTTTCACTTCTGACATTAACAAACAATCGAATATGTTTCAAGACGACCCTATTAGTCGGAGGCCGCCAGTTATGTGCTGTGACGTTGGCTTGTAGATGTAATAAATAAACATCAAATCTTGCACATTCACCTAAAATACTCGAGAAATGAAGATATCAAACTACAAACCACCAAGTTCAAACTACACAACGTTGCCTCGGACCTCGATTCCGTGGCATCGACACACCCACCTCGCTACAATCACAACGCAGCCTCCTTCGCACGATTCGACACAGACTACCGCGACTTTGGCCAGCGACTCGCCATGGTCATAAAGGTTTCCCTTTGATATTTGATCTTTTGATTTTCGTAGTTTGACCTTGTTTTCAGCTGCAGGGCTCCGATTCCCGCAGCTTCTGCAAAAACTTCTGGGTGCAGCAACAGAACCTCAATCCCATGACACTGCAGTTCTTCGAGAAGGGTTGTAGTTTGATCTTCTGACTTTGTTGAGTTTGATCTTTGATCTTTGTAGGAGATCGAGCAAGAGTACCGTGCGCACTTCGCCGAGTCCAACGATCGCCATTCTCACTGCAACCCCTGCGTGAACACACCGATGGGAGGCCACACGGTGAGTAGTTTGACCTTTGAAATTTGTAGTTTGCTCTTTGATTTTATAGTTTGATCTTACATCTCCAGGTCTCTCCCGTACGGGAAGGATGAAAAAGAGACGGAGAAGGAACAAGAGGAAGGAAAAGAAGAGAAGAAGGTACTACCCAACCTCAAATCACAATCCAAATAATATCCACGACTCGATCTCCCAAGCTGACAGCTAACGAAAATAAGTTAATCCGACGGAAATCGCATAAATATTGATCGGTTTGCCACCTTGCTCACCCAATCAATGATCTGTGATCGATATTCGCTGTATTTTCAGGGCGATGCGAGTATGAGGGAAGTATCCGCGAAAGCTCCTGGTGACGTGAAGAAGAAGAATAAGTCCGAGGAGAAGCTGACTGAGGCGCCCAAGGAGAAGCTGCCTGAGGCGCACAAGGAGAAGCTGCCTGAGGCACCGAAAACGCCCCCTCCGCCCATGGAACAGTGCGCCGAACCAGAACTGGAAGCGAAGACGTGCATCGCCCCCAGGAGGAGGAACTACATGGTGAGCCTCGACCGCGACGCACGAGCGCACGCGTCGCGGACGGCGCTTGAAATTTCACAATTCATTCCGCTCAGGACACAAAATTCCCCAAGGAGGCCATCGAGATGCTGCGCAAGGACAGGACTATGAGGACCGAAGATACGGCAGATAGGTAACATTTAAATTCTTTTTATGGGATTCTTACTGACTCAATTATTTTCAGTTCGGAGTTCATGAAATTCCTCCCGAAAGCGCAGAAATTAGCGCTCAAACTTTCGGAGGAAGAGAAATGCAGACTGCTGAGATGCTTTGTGGATGGAATGCCGTATGAGATGCTTCAATTCATTAAAATGGACAATATGCATCTTCAGCATCGATGAGTTTGAATACTTGTGCGATCTGGAGCGAGGCTACCTAAGCAGGAAAAAGGACGAGAAGAACGCCGCGGGAGAGAACAAAATGTGTGTATGCCGCCGACCGCGACGCGCTACAACATGCGTCGCGGTTAACAGTGCAAAAGAAAAAAATGACTCCATTAAGGACGAAAAAGGAGTATATCGACGACATGAAAAAGAAGGGAAAGAAGTTATTCTATGAGCAGTCGCCCCAAAAAAGGAGTACTTATCATGCAAATTATGATCGCCATGTATCAGGTTAGTCGCGAACCGCAACGCGTCTCTTCACGCGATGCGGTCGTTCAACCACGTCAAACTTGTGCTGTTTAGAAGGAAATGATGAAGAAAAATGTGGATACGGAATCGTCCATCGACAAGACAGAGAATGGGGAATCTGAAGCCGTAGAAACGATGGCGCCTGAAAAGAACCCTGCCAAACCTGCAGCAAGTACGTTTCAGACATTCTACTTCGACCAAATCAAGTATTTACAGTGCCTGAAAAGGCGGAGTCTGGAATAACCAAGAAGCCCTTCTCTGCCAAGTCGAAGAAGGAAAAGACTGACAAGACTCAGGAATCGCACAGCAAGGCTGAAGTAGAGCAAAAGTCTCCTCGGTGCGACTACCGTACTCCATTCTGCCTTTTCCCAATCCAAACCAAAATTGCAGTCCGACCGCCGGCGCTCCTCCGTCCGTCTTCGTCATGCCTCCTGAGGTAGCAGTCAAGCCCTCCATTTGGGAAGACGAGGAGTGCTGGAAAATCGCGGTGAGTGGGATTGGGAAACAACAGAAAGGGAGATTACGGTAACTGCAGAAAACGGCCGTACATCGCGTGATTGGAGTCGCAGTCGCCTCGTTCGTTCTTTGCTCCGGGGAAATCGGCTACCGCGTGTGGGCCGACGGTGGAGGATCGACTGTCATCGTAATATTTCTGTCGTTTACCAATGCCCACAGCCACGCAGTTTCTGCCGTTTCCAAATCTACACCATAGCCATGGCAATTAATTTGTTTCGTATGTGACCGAAATGAACTCGCGAAGTGGGCAGTAATCCTGAGACTAATTGTGAAATACGCACAGACAAAATATTCGTGTGAATTTGGTGCGCACTTACAGTAACGAGTGTGTCATTTCCCAACTCACACCACAATTACAGCACTTCTCCGTGCTTTCCTTGGTCGCCGTCTTGGGCTTCACTGCGCTCTTCTGTGCACTTCTGGAGAAGAAAAGTTCACTGATCATGCATTGTGCGAGGATCGCCCTGGTGCGTTGCGTATTTTCCAATTTACGCCTCATGCGGTGTCTTTCTGTCATTTCCCAATCCACACAACAATCGTAATCTTCAGGTCTTCAGCTGCTTGGCGCAGTTTCTCGCCCTCTCCACTGTCATCATCTTCGGCGTCGAGGGCCTGAATCTGGATGACGGAATCGACGATAACGAAATAATTCGTGAGTTTCTGTCTTTTCCCAAACGTCGTACCGTCTATAACGATACAGAAACTGTACATTGTGTCATTTCCTAACATTGTGAATGTTTCAGGCATCGCCATCCTCGGATCCTTGGTCGCTCTTTCCTTCGTCATTTTCGTGCTTAAGGTGGACTATTTTAAAATAATATTAATTAAATATAACTTATCTTAAGAGATTAATGTTATACTTTACAGGGTCTGCTGTTCGTGAGCCTCTGCCGCATCGAGAATTGGATGTTTCCTGAGCTGAAGAAAGTAAAATACTGGTGTGATAGACGATTAGACGAATAATTACCTTCCCACTCCGTAACCAATATCGATTGATTCACCAATATATGTCGAGTACTTGTCTCTCATTCTCAAAGCTTGGGATTAAAAAACGTCTGAATTATATTTTTAAAAGATGAAAAATGAGTTTTTTTTAAGAAAAGAGAGGACAGGACTGCAGCGAAAAAGGCCAAGAAAGCCGGCAATACGGGCGCAGCGGAATTGTCTGTGAATACTGCATCGTCCGCGACTAACTCCACTCCGGTTAGGATTATCGTCACCGCAAAGCTGTTCATTGCTGATTTCCATAAATACACCAACTTTTTGGAGGGCGTGACGGGTGTCATTAACAAATTACCAAAATATTCGAGAGATTGCGACCCAACCACTGATTATAGGCGCCAACTCCCATGCCCAACACGCCTCCTCCCGTAGTGGTAAGTTCCGTGCCCAAGGAATTTGTAGATTACACCATTTACAAAATGACTGCCGTGCTCACTGTTCAATTTCGAGCCGGGAAGACTCCCCGAGCCGATTAAATCGGAATAGTCTGAAACAAGGTGCTATATTTCCAGAATCCGTGATTTCGCCCCAACTCAACAAGATCGACTCGATCTTCATGTTCATAGTGGCCCAACCAAGAAATTCCCAAAGATTGCAATTAATGATGAAACGATTTTGCGTTGATTGTGTTGCAATTTCAACGTGATTACAATTAATAAATCGATTTTCTTGGCAATACATGCGTTTATTCGATCGACAGGCATAGTATGCCACACTAAGCCCACACTAAGGCATACGGTATCGAGTCGTGGTGGGAACGGGATTTCTGAGACTGTGCTTGAACACGAAATATTTGTTGTTCCTGTATTATTATATTATACAATAATGCATTTGATGCATGTACGAAAGGTAACGTACCCAGAAGCACTTTGGACAAGCAGGGTTACGTACTCGTACTAGCAGCTTTCATTAAAATAGGTTATCTGGAATTGGTGATATATCAAAAACCACAAAAGTGGTAATATGGTCCGGGACCCAGCAGCCGGCCTTGCCGGTGGCCCCACCTAGCGTTATAGTTTGACGTGGCAGCATCATTACCTTTTACCTTACCTTTACTAAGCATGCAGTGAAAAAATATAGACTTTTTTAAAGAAAAAGTTTATCAGTTTATATGATTACATCAATAAATAATAAAAATTCAAATTCAAGAAAGAGAACAGAATATATAATTGCAAAGAATGTTCGGCGTATCTTCTATATATTGAGCATAAAACCCATTCAAAATCTCGACTGTTGTTCGGCGAAACGACGAAACAGCGCGCATATTATTATGCGTCTTAACTGAACTGTTGCTCTAGTCTATATGTCTCACATTTGAAACATATTCCTCAACGACGAAATAGCACGTAAAAATGAGAGACTAGGGTGGCATCCAGGTGTTAGACGCGTACTAGGAATAACAGTTCAGATAGGAAGCATAATAAATAAGAGCGCACAGACGTCAACGAGATGGAATATTCGTACATGGATAATCCACTTGCTTTGCATGAAAAATAAGCTATCCACTGTACGCGTGCAAACTGCCTCGTCACTCTGTTCATTGCTCTCACACCGGGCTGTTGGCTCGTCCATTCTTCACTTCACTCGCTTTCCACTACATGGAGAAGGCTGCCTCGGGCGTTAAAGACGGGAAGAAGAAGGAAGGAAAGAAGAAGACCCCGAAGATCTTTTCCGACAATACAGAAGAGGACGATGAAGCGAAGAAGAAGAAGATGTGGATTATTAAACAGTCAGTTTGACTCCCCAGGAAGTATCGAAACGAGAAAAAGCACATTTTGCAAAGTAAATTGTAGATTATCAAGCATTTTTCTTGTTCCGACAAATTGTATGACCCAAACAGGAAGACCGCGACGCGTGAAACCAACGCGTTGTGTTTTCAGGCGAGTGGGAGGCTTCGTGAAGCTTGGCGCGGACAAGAAGCAGGTCATTGAACTGCTCGGGCTGATTGAGGATGAGGAAAGACACGCACAGAGTTTCGGAGGGTAGGTGGAGGAAGCGGAGCAATGCTGGCAACGAGCCAAGAATATGGTAGTTCTGCGTATCCTCTGGCGAAATACTGTATCATTCTTGATCATCAACAATGTTTATTTATTAAACTCATGCATATCGATTGAAATTACGGTAATATCGCCGAACTACCAAACTGCAAGTCTTATTCTTGGCTCGGTCTCCGGCGGTGAACCGCGATGCGACCGCAACGCATGAGACACGCGTCGCGGTAAGTGTGGAGCTTCATTCAGTCCGAAATTCATGCGCGCGAGCACGCTCGGTCCGCGCGAACTTGGTGGTCCAGTCACGGACGATGAAAGGAGTTGGTACATGGAGCAGTACGAAGAACAGTTGAGGTGAGTGTGTTTTGTGATTCCATTGACCGATTCCTTTTTCCGAAATCAATCAATAGCCTGAAGAAATAATTTAAGTTGCCTGCAAGTCGAAATGTGGTGCGCGCTGAAGAAGGGGACGCTGCGCAGACCGGACGATCCAAAGGAGGACGGAAAGTTCAAGGAGGATAAGATGTGCGTGGGTGCGCCGAGTGTCACTAGCGTGGTGTGGTTGAGTAAGTGTAGGACCATTCACATTAACACACAATATACAGGTAAAATAGCAACAAAAATTGCAGAACCGTGCGACAACTGATCGAATTCTACGAAAAGACGCACAGGAAGCTGCCGTGGAGGAATCCGAAGATCTTCGACGACTACGTCATGAGCATCTGCACAATAGTCTGCGAGGTTGAGGTACGGTATTCTGAGTTGTCACGCGTAATGTCACGCGGCGCGGTTATTGATTGATTTCGTAATTGCAGGACAGTGCATGGAATCAGGAGACGCTCAAGACTGAAGAAGAGGCGCCCTACGACGCTGACAAGTTCGAGAAGCTGCTTAAAGACGCCTACATCGTCCCTCCCGAGCTCGAACCACCAGAACAAGCTGCCACGCCCGCCGACACAGAACTGAAACCCGCATCGGGTAAGTTTCGCCCAATCCTTCGATCAGCGGGCCGAATTTCAGAATCTCCCACAACGCCTAAGATTGAGGAGGAGGCGCCAAAGAGCCCCGCCAAACCAGCCCCGGGTATGTTTCACCCAACCCTTCGATCAGCGGATAAATAGCCGAATTTCAGAATCTTCCACAACGCCTAAGATTGGGGAAGAGCCGCCAAAGAGCCTCGCCAAACTCGTGCAGGGTATGTTTCACCGACAGCTGAAAATCACCCTGTGAAATGTCAGAGACTACTGCAATCTCGAAAACTAAGGAAGAGCCTTCGAAGGAAAAGAAAAAGAAGAAGAATAAGAAACGAGTACCAGGTAAATAAGTTTCAAACAATTCTGCTCGAATCAGAGTGGCATCTTAGAGCTGCCGACCGAGGTGGATGTCAGCATGGAGGACGTTTTCAAACCCACACCAGGTATGTTTCAAACCATCCTGCTTGGCTAAGAGTGACATTTTAGAGCTGCAGACTGCGGAGGATGATTCTACGAAGAGCGTTGACAAACCCACGTCAGGTATGTTTCATCGACAATGGTGAAATGTAAGAATTCGTAGAATGCGCTTCCAAAAAAAAGCAAGAAGAGCAAGCGGCTTTTCGTGAAATCCAAAAGGTCCAAAAGGTCCAATAAGGAAAAGTCCAAGAAGGAGAAACCTGTGGAGAAGGTCACAGGTAAAATATATTTGAATTATTTTAAATAATAAATGTACCATTATGGGAATCCATAATGGGATTGATCGAAAATAAATTATATTTAAAATAACAGTCCAAAACGTTATCCTAAATAGGCAAAGGGCAAATATCAGAGACTCCTACCCCCACTGAGCCACCAAAGAGCAAGAAATCTCTGCGATCTTCATCTCGCTCAAAGAAAGGAGCAAAGTCGACGAAAACGGAGCCGAAGGAAGATCCACCGTAAGCATTGTGTACTTCACCACTACGCCAAACGTGTCTGTCTTTTCCCAATCTACACCACGTTCAGTGCCAAGGAAGCTCCCCCTCCTCCCCCAGTAGTCATCCTGCCTCCGAAGCCTGGAAGGCCTTCCATGTGGAGCAGCGGCAAGAAGTTGAGGATGCTCTGGGTGGGAAAAGGCAGAAACCAGATTACGGTAGCACACCACAATTGTAGAAGAAGACCATCCACCTCGTTGCGTTCATCGTGCTCGTTTCAAGCATTCTGTCCTACGGCGAAGTGGCCTTCCACACCACGGTGAGTAATTCGGAAACGTAGTCGGATGGATTACGGTAGCATCGCAGATGGAAAGCAACAACAACAGCAATACTACTACAAACGACAGCACCACTGCCCCGCGAATTGGAATTGAGCAAATTGTGGTAGCGGCGATCGTGGTGAGCTTCGTTTTCTGCATTTTCAGAGTGCACACCATAATTATATAAAGTAACCTTTCTGTCTTTTCCCAGTGCACACCACAATTACAGCACTTCTCCATCCTCGGTTTCTGTGCCGCCGTGGCTTTCGCCGCCATCTTCTTCGCAATGCACGCGAGGCACAGCCCGATGTTGCTGTACTGTGGAAGGGTCGTCCTGGTGAGTGTGCGGTGTCTGTCTGCCTTTTACCAATTCACACCACAATTGGGAAACGTCGTTTCTCAGATCATAAGTCTGGTCTCGCAACTGATCGGATCGCTCTGTGGACTGGTTCGTGGACTGCTTCTGCTGCGTCTGGATGAGCAATTCGACAAGACCAAGATCATAAGTACGAAAAACATGAAAACGTTCACATTTTTCGACTGAACCAAAATATAATAGAATTAAAATTGAAAAATTTAATAAAATGGACTGTTTTGTTGCAGCTGTCGCAATCTTCGCTGTCTTTGTGCTGATCTCGATCATCCTGTTCGCTGCTAAGGTTTTGATAGTTCTTTTTATTTATTTAGTATTTAGATATTTATTGTTTAATCTGTTCGTTTATTTTACAGGCCTTCATGTACCTTACCCTTCGTCGCGTCGAATTCTGGCTGTGCCCCGACTCGCCGGAAGCGAAGGCTGCAAAGGCTGCAACAAGGGCTTCGAAGAGAGCCGCAAGGGCTGCAGAAGCTGCAGGACAGTCAGCTGGCACGACTGAGCCCGTCAATCCTACCGCTAATGTGAGGAAACCCTTAGAAATGCAGAAGACATGTGCAATACAATTGCAATTTCGAGGTTCTAAATCCAATAATGTACTATTTTGATGGTTCTCCAGCACTAGAATTGCCCAAGTAGATTGATCTTGATGACACAAGGGACAAATGTTTTAATTGCTTTCCATCTTTGCAGAGTCCCATTCCCGCCCTCGACGCCGTTCCTGCACAGGTAATTACCAGGGGTTCAAAAACGGTAAATTTGTCGTCATTCTCCTCCATCGCGCGGTCGCCTATGAGGGAATAAGACAACAGCGCTCCGGAAAAGAATGACGGCAAATTTACCGTTTTTGAACCCCTAGTAATTACGTGCTTTTGATATATAATTGAGAAGCAATCTTGGAAAGACGAACTATTTTTGTAACTAAAATATATATTCCCATACTTATACTGTCTGCCGAAACGTTTGTAAACTCTTCTAGTTCCTGCCATTTGGCTGATAAATATCTGAAAATAAGTGAAAAAAAATTCTTCAGAGCCCCGAGACTCCCGCGGCCACCAAGTCTCCTGCCACCTAAAGCAACAACACACTCAAATCCATTTACTCCTTTCCTCCGGAAAAATGTTCCCATACGAGAAACGCTTCATATCGAACACTTGCACGATTACGCAAACACATACAAAATCTGTATCGATTTTCCGGCAAACACTACGGAACCCAGGCGGAGAAGGAGATCCTCAGAAGCCTGAAATTAGCGTTGGGTACTTTCTATGCGAGATCAGTAATGTTTCACGAAAGCTATATATAGCTCTGGTATACAGGGTCAGTGTAACGTAACCGATTTCTAGTACAAGCTGCCAGCCCTACTTGGAATTATCCTCCCGAAGGAGGGGGTGAGAAGGGAGGGACCTGGGCTCCAGAAGATGTGTAGGGGAGAGACGAATGACGAATGGAAAGGGAGGGAGAAGGAGCAGGGCACTGGGAGAGAAAACCTGAATATTTCCGCCACAATGGTGAAAATAATAAATGTCTCGTCACTGTTTGTCATTTTGCTTTCGACTGCCACGTCTAGAGAGTCTTTACTAGAGTGTCGCTTTCGGGTAACTATTGAGAGCCGTTGAACTCCTAGCCATCTAACTTATTCCTAGCTGTCGTCTCTTATTTCGCAGAAACGTTCTCTAAGAATGAAGTTATATGGATGGCTGTCAATAATTATCCGAAAACGGCACCCTAGTCTCTATGGTGACGTCTAGGCCAGTAGCGACACGGAACAAATACGAGTTTGTAGTTTGGTCGTTGATCTTTTTTATCTTTCGGTCTTTGTAGTCCACCGGCAGGAACAGATCCCCTTTGGATTATCCCCCTGACCCCGGAATAAAAACTTTTTTTAAAGCCTTTTTGTAGTTTGATCTTTTGATCTTTCAGATTGTCCGCGAACAGGCCGACTGGCTACTCAACAACGTTTCAGGGGATTTGAGACTTCGATGGGCTGCTTGAGCGGCCGGTGTTCATCCAGATGTTGAAGATCAAGGCCATTGGTGAGTGTCAGAAATATGTTTCACTGAGTCTTTATTATTGAACAAAGCATATTCTGTCAATACATCTCGCGCAAAACTGTTAAAAATGTGCAGTATTCGACAGAGTGATCTTTATAATCTCATATAAAGTGATTTATCAAATATGCCATACATTATGAAAACGACAAAACTTCAACGACATTCGCAGATCTGAATATATTTTTCAGAGGTTTTGATAAGAATCAGAGAATTAGACCCAGCTTGAAGTAGCACTCCAGGATCTCCCCTCGTCGTTTTTGAGAGTTTCCAGCCATGATCTGGATCGGGGTGTGAATAAAAGCCGCTGGTGGATTGGGGACGTAGTTTGTTTGCAAGCGTTTCGTTACAATGACAACTCTTTCGTTGAGTGTGAATTTCAGTTGGAGGAATGTCTTGTCTGTCGATTCGAGGTTGAATTCCTCTGTTTCTATGATTTCGTCTTCTTGTTGCTCAGCGAGAAATGATCTGATGAAATCGTCGTCGCAGCGGTAGAGGTTGAGCTCACATTCGATTGAATTAAATCATTAATTCAAAAAATTATAATACCTCGGCAAAATTCGTCGTCAATAAAAGTTGAGGAGTGGTTGAAGCAGCAAGCAGTCACATGTAAGGCTCTAAACTATATATTTGCTTGTAATTTCTGGTATTATCTAACTATAATATCTAACTGGGGCATGATCATGAGTTCGAACAGGAATGGATAAAAAAAATCAATCAATACCCTATCTGCGATAAAGAAGTTCCTTAGCATTTCCTTGTTTGGGAGTATCGGCATTTCAGTTTGAAAGATGGCCAGTCGTGTTCTTCTCAACAATGGATCAAGAATGACGTGTCCTTCAATTGGTATTGTTCCGTTGAGCTTGAGGGGGTTGATGCCACCGAATCTCAAAGAATCCGAGTCACCGAAGCAATCTGTCAGGATTACTGAACATGTTAAAGAAGTCTATCACAACAAAGAAGGCTAACCGCTCAATAAATATATAAAGAAAGCAAACAAATAAAGACAAATAAAGATGAATAAAGATAAAGAATAAATATAATCACAATAAAGCTAACCGCTGAGACAGTATCCCGATGATATCGTCCAAACTCCGACCCACAAACATTTCTTGCGCAATCGCAGTGTATGATTTGTTAATTCGTCCGTCAGCTGTTCCCTGAAATGCTTATAGGGGGGTGAAATTGGATACGCACTATTTCATCGTCAAAATATCACATAATCGCCATTTTGGACTGATTTTCTGATCCCATTTTTATATAACTAGTCTGGATGAAACATATGCTAAATCAAGTCTGTGAGTTAGAGAAACGACGAAATTGTGCTCAAAATCAGAGAGGCACAGTCGGTCAAAAAGCATTACGAGCATACAGGTATGACAGTTAGAGACCGTGAATTGGCTCAGATATTGACAGCCGCCCATTTCTAGCTATCTAACTTCATTCCTAGCGGTCGCCTATGCGAAGAAAGAGACGACAGCTAGGAATGAAGTTAGACGGCTAGAATGAACGGCTGTCAATATCTGAGTCAATTCACGGTCTCTATTGACAGTTCGGATAGAATGCATCGTAATGGCACTACCTTGAACATCGCCTTGCTGCAGGCGCCTTCCTTGCACTCTAGAATAAGAGCGTGATCGTGGTAGTAAAGTATCACTTTCAGAGGTGGCAGCTCGTTTATGAACACCTCCACGTTCAAAACGCGCCTGAACAAATCAAATTTTTTTATATTTTATATTTCCTGGAATTAACGAGACGATGGTGAAATTGTTCGAAAACGGACTTATTATATAAGCCGTGTAGGTCAAGAATGGCTCGAAGTCCTATAGAAGTTGCTCGAACCGCGTTGAGTTCACGAGTCGGTAAGTTGGAAAAGATCATTACTTGTATTTCAGAGGGCATAGAAGTCAGCGTGGGCATTATCTGCATTTTCAGCAGTAAACGCACCGATAAATGATACTTATAAAAATAGGAGCAATTGATAGTATAATAACAATGCAGATTGCGCAATTAGAGTTCCGATATTCTGAACAATTTGAAAGCAAATAAAGTCTTGATAGAGTGACGAAATAGGAAGAGGTCACGATTGTGCCACGGCTTTTCTCTTCTCCCTCACTGCCGATGACGTCAGAGGGTGAGAAGAGTATAGAGAGGCTGGCAATGATAAGCTGTGATAGGAGAATGATTCATAGCTTGGTTGATGAAAATTCCGTGCCAACACAATCTATGAACAGTATTGAACATAAGACGTATTTATTATGCATCCTATCTGAACTGTTATTCCTAATACGCGTCTTACACTTGCATGCCACCCTGGTCTCTCATTTATACGTGCTATTTCGTCGTTGCGGAATATGCTTCAACTGGGCGATATATAGAGTAGTTCAATTAGGATGCATAATAGATTAGAGTGGCGGCTTTGCTAACTATAAGGGAAGAAGTAGGTTCGTCATGGCGAAGCACGGTTCGTTCGCCAACGAATCATACTTCGCCTCTAATTACTGTATGTCTTCTGGCCGGTTGTCTATGATGAGCGAGAGGAAATAACTGACCGATGTGTACAGACAGAAAACATTCCGTATTCCGATGCTAGGCAGTAGATACCTCCAAACTAATGCTATTCGAATACCAAAGTGCATTCTCTTTCTCTAAGTCATTCCGAGCGGTTGTCTCTCACTGCGCATAGACGACCGCTCGGAATGACTTAGTGAAAGAGAATCCACTTTTGTATTCGATTGGTATTCGGTTGGAGGTCTCTACTTGGCAGGCAAGAACCATTTTCTCCAGATGTTTTGTTGAGTGCGGTCCCTCTCATTATCCCCTCTCCCTGATTCGGGCAACCCGAAGACACATATGACGCTGGTCGCGTAAGACTCGGCCATGGGGCCGCAGGGACGAAAAAAATTTGAGAATTAAAACCAATTAATCCGATGTAGTTTCATAAGGCGGTTTAAAAATGATGGTCTCGTGATACATAAATGATTTTGAACCAAAATATTGGCAAATATTGATTTTGTTGGAAATGAGGAAAATCGACCATAAAAAGGTTTTTTGAAAAGAAAATCCCAACAAGTCATATATGGCAGATAGCTCTTGATAAGCTTAATCTCCTCATGTTATCCGCATCTTAAAATTCCTTCTCTGAAAAGAGATAAGCGTTTTCTTCTTCAGTTCTAATTTCTCCAAAAAAGGGACAGAACAGGCGCGTTCGTATCGTTCCGAAGATATGGAAAACTGGTATATAAGCCATATGTACGGTGTCGGCTGTATCAGACTTTTTCTCAAAAACCACTTTCTGCAACCATTCATTCGCCTCGGCGCGTCACTGCGCTCGGTGTTTCGTCTATGTTTCAACTTTTATCACTTTGAGATGGCTGAAACATAGACGAAATACCGAGCGCAGTGACGCGCTGAGGCGAATGAATGGTTGCAGAAAGTGGTTTTTGCGAAAAAGTCTGATACAGCCGACACCGTACATATGTCTTACAATACTCATCATTCATAGAAGCTTCTTATATAATTATTTATCGTTTCCATACACGTTTCGGGAAAGAAAATACAAATGAAAAATATGGCATTGGTCATGCATTGGCATACACTGTTATTATAGACGATCTCATACTCGTCTTTGTTAGAAACCTACAAATGAATTCTAATCGAACACCAAAGTACATTCTCTTGTTTTCATTCCGAGCGGTTGTCTATTCGAAAAGTATTCCATTGGAGGTTTCTAGTCTTCGTTAATGAAGTGACACGGAAAGTGCGAAAAATAACTATTTTCTGCTAAATACACTTGGCACTTTTTCCGTCCACCCGAGGTAATAGCAGATTCTCTGTATACAAACATCATTCTACACGAGATTTCTACTCCGACTGATACTACGCACTAACCTTGCATCCGTAAAATAGATTTGTCAAACAAAACACGATTCCTCTAGAACCCGGTTCTAGTAGCCAGGAGGCAGACGAGCATTGTGGCAGTGGCCGCATCCTCCCTCAGGGCCCCTCTCTCCCAGTGCTCCGGCCTCTCCTTCGGCTCCTTCATTTCCGGGGACTCCGTCTTGCCCAACATCTCCTTGTAGTCCCTGAACAGCGTCAGTAAATTAGTATCCGGAGTGTTAAAATGCGGATTTACCTTTTGTCCGGGTCTGCCAGATCGGCCTTTCCTGCCTGGGTATCCTGACTTGCCGACTGGTCCAGCGGGTCCGCGTAATCCGGGTGGACCATGAGGAACGTGCACCTGAATATTGATTGATTGTTCGGCAATTGAAAGGAAAAGGGAATTGCTCAATGGCGCTTCACGCGAGAATATTCTGCAAGTGAAACATACATTTTTCAGTTAGCAATAATTGTTTAGCTTCGGAAATATCCTTCACAATGAATAGTGTTTCTGTGTTATTGCCCGATCGCTTCGCCGTTTTTTTTCGCTAGATAGGAGATAAGACATTGGAATAGTCCTGTAATCTCATTGAGAGCCAGGATGTTCATTTGTGCGCTACATAAATAAGTGGTATACATTTAACCCACCTCCTCAATGCTACCAGACTCTCCTCTCTGTCCGGGGCTGCCAGGATAGCCATCTTCTCCGGCAGGTCCGCGCTTTCCTCTCTTACCCTGAAGTATGCAATGTAAGCGTACTGAAATAGGCTGTCTAACGTTAAGAATAAGGTTTAATGGTATAGATACATGCCTTGTATGCCTTCTTGCCTGGTCTGCCGGGATATCCTTCGGGTCCAGGCTTGCCTTTCTGGCCCTGGAAAATTTCATTAGTTATTGTCACGAGTAGCTGGCTTGTATAAAGGTTTTATCGAGCGAATTTGATGAGATGAGGAATCTCTAGGAGTGCTTTCGAGATCGGTGCTCCCTGTTAATTTTCGACAGTATCAAATGGGAATAAAATGCAGCTATGTAAGACACAAAATAAACTAAATATTCGTCATTTTGGCATTGCATTATTTCTATTAGAAAACCCACCTTGACTCCGGGTTTGCCGGTTGGGCCAGGCTCTCCGATGTAGCAGTCAAAGCACACCACCATACCGTCCTCAGCGTCTTTGCCGGGAGCACCGGGGTTGCCTGATTTATTGATTGATTAGTCATGTTTTATTGATTGAAAAGTTCCAAATTCACTGCGGAATCCGACTAAAATTGACTTCGTGTATCAGCCGACTACTTCACAATTCTTTGATGCACACTTGAATTATCGAATGGCGAATATTGATTGATTATTTAGATGAGTATTCACATATGTTTTCGCGATAATTCGTGCTAAGTCTCTTTCCCCAGCAGATCGACTACGTTTTTAATGCAAAATGCCATACGATTTACCAAAATGCTCAAAAACACTTACATACTGCAGATTGCACAAAATGCCAACCAAAACAGTGGCCATCCCGACCAACCCCGGGAACAGAGATGTTACTAATGCCATATAAACAAATACAATACAAAATATTTACTCACCCGCAGTTCCATCGCGACCGGGTCTTCCTGGCGTTCCGGGAGGCCCCTGAATGTTGAAAATTTCAACTGCATAATATTTCATTTCTGTTAGTTTTGATGGGATTTTCTCATCATTTTGTCTTGCTTATTAGGGGTTCTAAATCAGTAGTAAAGTGCATTTCTCTCTCGCCGAATCCACTCGGAGCGGTTGTCTATCGCTCGTAAAGACGACCGCTCTGCGGAGAATAGACGAATGTACTTAGCTATTTATTTAGAAACCCTATTGCTTATTATGTGAGCATACCTGTGGTCCGGCATCTCCTTTCACACAAATCTGCGACTTGGGCTCGTTACTCGCGCTGTTCTCGTACTGGCGACTGTAGCGGACTGAAACACCTTGGATAACATAAAACTTTGCATTTTCCTACAGTGCGCTAAATTGTTTCAAAGAAGTTGTATGCATGTATAAATAAATCAAACATTTAATATTGCATGCCATTCAATGAAATGGCAATGCTCTCTTCGGGAGGATTTAAATATGTAGTGTGGGCTTCAGTATTATTGTGGAAAACTTGATATAGTTGAAACACATGTGACATTTGGGCGGTCTCAAAATCTGATCGCAAACTGTAAATTTCTATATATTGGAGTCATGAAACATATTAGAATTCCTCTGTGAAAGTGCGAATTTGAGCTGTTTTTCAAATTATTTTGTTGTAGACTGATTAAAATTGATTTTTAAATTCATTTTGGACACATTTTAACAATTATCAACAGAAATATCGATGACAACCATATGGTCACAGTGACATTAAAATATGTTTCACATCTCCTTGATTAATTCGGATAATCAACTGGAGACATGGATTTTATCAATTTCGTTTAACACAATAATATTTAGAATCATAAGAGAATTTGAAAGGTGTTTCAAATCGTTGTGAAGATCCTCACCATTTCTCTTCTCCCTTGCCAGTTCAGGCACGAGGGATGTCCTGGATGAGGTTTTAGTCTTGATCATGATGTAATTCTGTCTCCTGAGTTGAGATTCGTGACCGGTACGGTGTTCGAGCTGCAATTTGGCGTATCTCAACGCGATCAGCGTAATTTTTGCTATATGTACATCACGGTTTTTTATTAGAGTCATTTGATACATCTTCGAATGCTCATTTTCGATCGATCACCTTGTACAATATTCTACAATCACATAGATATTTCATACTTGGAAAAACCATTCTGTATTCATTATCGATCTTCAAGCTCGCACTTATTCATGACTATTATGCAACCATGGCGCAATGTTCTTCAATCTGCCACACCCACCTCTCACGCCTGCAACCTGCGGCTGAAATAGGCCCATCTAACCAAACCCTGCGAAGTCACCTATCGCGATCT
>JACMIF010000100.1:7838-65283 GCA_014805445.1 Diplogasteroides magnus | reverse complement strand
CCCCCCCCCCCCCCCCCCCCCACCCCCTCCCCCTCCCCCCCCCCCCCCACCCCCCCCTCGCCCCTCCCCCCCCGCCCGCCGCCCCCCCCCCCCGGCCGCCCGCCGCCCGCCCCCACGACAGCTATTAGTTAGTGTGACAGAGAGAAGTTATCGTATCCTGTAGAAGGAGAGACTTGTTATTGCATTCCTAATGACTTTGATACATTAGTTGTTGTGTAGAAGGAGTGGATGAGTATCCCACTTGAGCCTTGTTTGAGGTGTCAATCCCTTCTCCCGTTCCCTTCAATGGAGCGTATCACAATCCCCCCTTAGATGACATGATGCGGAAAGCTTCTTCCCTCAGGCTATATTGTCACTCTCTCCACACCTGCCATTTCGGCCCCCTTCAAGACTCCCCTGTCACCTGCGGTGACCATTTGGCTGTCCTGCTTATCACGCAAGACTGACTCTCGAACGGAAGTTGAGGGTATACGGTAGAAGGGGATTGTGATGGGAGGACAAGGGACTACACACCTCGAACCTCCTTTGTTTGTGTTGCTATCCGATCAGCAAATGGAGTCAAGAGTGATATAGAAGTGAGAGAGTGGGGAATGAAGAGAGTCCAGACATGACAGATACAGGAAGCGACAGGGTCAATGAAGGACAACTGAGTACATTGTGCAAACAGTTGATCTGCCCCTGACAAGAGCGTGAAACACAATTGGGCCGGGTTTGCCCTCGTGTCGCTCCCTCCTTCAACTGTTTGCTCAGATGAGTCCGTGATGGCTGATACGGTGTGTGTATGAGTGAGTGTGTCTCTCGTGTATCGAGTTACGGTATCGGGCGGGCAAATAATCACTGCTTTTGAGTGGTGAGAAGTGATGTTAGAAGGGAGGGATTGTAGAGTGTTTGCAGTTGAGATGAAATAGAGAAGGAGAGGTTATCTCTTGTGTCTTCGACTTCTCACTACGAGAAGAAGCTGAGATTAATGGAATACAGACAAACAGTGGGGGGATTCACCCCCCCCCCCTCAACCATCTGTCCCTCCTTCCCTCTGATCATCTACCCTCTCATCACTCCTTGATGGGATACAAAAAGACTCCTCAAAGACTCCCCGACCCCCCGTTATCCCCATTGGATGAAAAATGAGTCGTCTCTTTCCTTTGGGAGTCCTCCAATTAGTCATCCACTTGTTCATATTGTACTGTTACGCAATGATAATGGATGGAGTCCCCTCGATTCTTGAATGGAATGGGAGTACCTAATGACAGGGCGGGACAATCCATACAATACAGTCATTCTTATAAGGACTTGTCAATGATCTAATTGCAAGTGTTGAGTTGAGTGTCCCCTTCTTCCCTTTGTGCCAGATGTCTACTGATGGGACCACATGCGACTCTCCCCTTCCGGAAATCACTCCATCTTCTACTCCTCCAACCTTCCCTTCCTGTCATTATCCCCCTTCCCTGACTGTCAGGGACTGATATGTGAACACTGTTCATACACAAGGTGTCAAGTAGACTATGAGAGTACTGTAAGAGAGGAGAGAAGAGAGAAAGAAGTAATGAGAGAGTGTGTGATGAGGAGAGAGTACAGATAGTCAGAGAGTGCAGAAGGCTTCCGTGTACACACCTCACTCACAGGGACGCGTCCTCCTGACAGACAGCCCCCTCTTTCATACCGTATACCCCCTGATAATCAGGGTATCTTCTTCTCGGATTCATTACCGTATCTCACACCTATAGATGAAGTCCTCATCCGCATAGGTACTGTCATCACGCCTCTCCTTGAGAAACCAGTTACCGTATTCTTGATAAGCACAGTCAGTCCAGATACAGTACTCCTTTTTCTTGGCAATACCCTTTGATAGCCTATCTTGGTCTCTTCTCGCACTTTTCTCCATTCAATCACTATAATGCAACATCCTTGAGCATTCATGTGTCGATCGTCCTCTCTTGGTGGTTGAAGTGGCTGTGATAGAGAGACTACGATAGGCAAGGACCTTTCTATTCTCTTTTCACTTTCTCTCTCAAAGAAGAATCGGCCAATGATACACTCTCTGCACTGTTTGTGTATTAGAATTGAGTGTTGAGTAGTAGTTGAAGGTTGGAGGAGAGGGGAAGGGACTATCAGGGGAAGGGGAAGGGACTATCTATCAGGGGAAGGGGAAGGGACTATCTATCAGGGGAAGGGACAATCAAGGGTTGCATTTCTAAATCTGTAGTACAGTGCATTTCTCATTCGTCTAATCAACTCGGAGCGGTTGTCTCTGCTTATGATAGACAACCGCTCCGAATGGATTAGACGAATGAGAACTGTACATTGATTTATAAACCCTAGAAGGGACTATCAGGGCGGATCATTTCCCCTTTGTGATGAGCTTCGTGTGGATAGATTGACACAGACAGATGGATGAGATTAACGGTTCTTTCTTCTTTTCTCTCTCCCTCAATTTCAGTCATTGCCAAGGTTGAACACATCAGTGGTAATGATACCACTGACGGCAGATTTCCATTCGAATCATTCTCCCCCTTTCACAGGATAATCCCCCTTTGGATACTGTATCACTAAGAGATGACCCTGTTAATCTCACTGTCTTCACTATAATCTCTTCACTCCCATTGTCTTCCCTTCTCTTCTCTGTTTATCTATCAGAGGTATACTGTAGTTTCCCTTCTCTGATTGGTCAGTGATAGTGTTTAGTGTATTGCAATGGATGAGACTGTATTGAGAGTGAAAGTAATTGGTGTTTGGCCGTATTTGATACAGTCATAATGTTCTCTCAAACGATCCTTTCCAGCCTTGAGAGGGAGGATCTTTTTGTCCTCTTTTGTATCAGTGGCCCTCCCATTGCGGACACTCATTGTCTCCATCCAAGTACTTCTCCCCCTTCTACCGTATCCCCTACAGTACCCCTTCCCCTACCGTATCCTCTATCATCTCTTCCCCTTTGAGTGTTTGTCGTATCTTCTTCTCTTCGTGCACATCTATTGTGTATTCTCCTTCTCTTCAGTCCATCTTCCCTCTCACATTCACTTCTTTTCTCTTCATAACAGTCATGAACCTCCTCTCAATATCTATAATCCACCCACCTGTTCATTCTCTTCTTTCCTTCTCCTTCTTCTCTTCTTTTTCCTTCTCTCTCTTCCATTCACGGTGCTTCCTCCCTAATTCACTCCTCACACACAAATTCTCGGTTTCCGTTCCCTTCCACCTGTCGTGTGATACCATTCTGTCCCCGGGACTGCCACTCAGTCTGTTGTTGAGGGGGCAGCTACGCAGTGATTGGGAGATTCGCACATAGGTCATAGAGTGAATGTGAGAGAGTGGAAGGGGGACTCCCACCATTGTTGAGGACTAAGAAGGAGAATGAAAGGGAGGGAAGGATGATAAGTGAGAGTGTATGGACCCCCCTTGGTGAGGATAGAGAAGGATGTTGACCTTGTCACAGATAGGCGTTGATATTCCCTTGTTCATCCATGTCTGATCTCATCCCTCGATATGCCCCTTAGGTTCTGATCTCTTATCCTTCTCCTTCCAATCTCCTTTCATCCAGAATGGACCTCTCTACCTCTTCTCTATACTCTCTTCATCTTCCATATTCTCTCTCCTTCTGATTACTGGCCCGTACTTCCTCTGAGTCTAAGGCGTACCTGGAGGGGGTAATGACTGTGTCCAAACTGCCATCCGACAGATACTCGACCTTCACTCTCTCATTGTCTGTCTCTCTTCATTCTCCTTATCTCTCTTCTCTTTTCTTCTTCTCTTTCCATCACAACGTTGACTGATCTAACTATTACTCTTTTTCCATCCGAGTCCTTGCTTCTTTCTTCCCCTTCCCTTTCCCTTCTCCATCACAATAACTCCCTTCATTGTGCAGTCTCTCTTTCATTGACAGTCATTACCACTGTCCACCCTCCATTCTTAGTCCCTTTCCCTTCCTCTGATACCTTCCCCCCCCCCTTTGTCCCCTCCAGGTGCACCCTATCACGGCCAATTTGTTGATGAGTGACAGCCCATGATCATCCCCTTCCCAACCAAGGGATGTCTCATGAGTAATCTGATGAGCGATCTCTTATCAAAGAATTTGTACATTTGTCATTCATCTAACCTCCGCGGATCTGTTGTCTATGACATGAATATCACATGATAAGAGAACAGCTCAGTGGAGGATAGACAAATGACAAATGCACTAATTGCTTTGATAGGAGAACCCTACTGATGAGCGTTCCCTTCCTTGGACTGACAGTTATCATCTTCCCTCTTCATCTCGTTGTAACCACTGCGCAGTGATGATATCCCCTCTCTCCATTATCTCTCTGTTCCCTCATATCCCATCATATCCTACACCTGCCCCTCCCCTCTCTATCTCTCTCTCTCTCTGCTTCATCTGCTTAGCACTCCCATAGTGATGATCGATATGATTTACCGCCCTCCCTCCCACTCAGAGGAGATTACTTATTTATGATCTCTTACTCGCTCTTCTGACACTTTTGTGATAACCAGATGTGCAATTGTCTCTCTTTCTGATAACAACCATCCAGAAGGGAAGAATATTGACTAAGTGACTGTGACAGTGATGAGACCTCCTTCCCTTCCATTCCATCCACTGACATAATCTACAGATTAGTCGTCTGATGGGAGGGATATCCATTGTTCCCTCCCCTTCCTCTTTTCTCAGAAGCCTTCCCATTCATCCCCATTATCCATTAGCCCAGTGGGTAGTCTCTCATCTCCTGATCCATTCAGATAAGTCCCTTCTGGTCACCAGAGGGAGTGATAAGAGATACCGTAGTCCAGGGCGTTCCCCTCAGGAGTGAGTGATGATCGATAGAGGGGGAAGAGATAACTTGACCTCGAAAGTATGTGATTGAACAAGTGTTGGAGAGTGAAGAGACACACAGTTTGTGCATTGAAGAGATGAGTGTGGTCCCTTGTCTTCCCCCTCTGATATCCTCCTTCTCTTTCCCTCTATTCTTCTGATATTCCCTTATTAGCCAATGGCTTGGCTCTAATTTCCGTGTGAGTCAAGAGAAGAGAGTAATGAGGAAAGGGAGAGGATTGCATATACGGCCTTGTGTGTACATCTACTATGATTATCCAGCTGTCTCCTATCACTCCCCCCCTATCAGTCTCCCACCACGATCCCCTCAAGGCATACTGTAGTTAGTCTCCTTGGCAACGCCATCTCTTCTCTCTTATCACAAACTCCGCCCCCTTCACCTGGCCAATGAACGTAGTCTCTGATTGATAGTGAGTGCATATAATCATAGTGACAGTAGGAAGAGAAGAGAAGGGAATGAGTCCCTTGTTGTTCTATCTTCTCATCTTTCAGTCTATTCATATCTCTTCTTATCTTCCCTGCCCTTTACTCCTTCACTAATTCACTTATGAATTAGTGCTGTGTGTGCGATGTTGAAGGACTATTAGCATATCTGGTCCTTCTCTTCTAGGATGGACTTATCTCTGTGAGAGTTCTCTATCCAGTAGAAAGGGGACCCTCTCCTCCTCCTCCTTTCATCACTATCTGCCCTCTCTTCTCTTCAATTCTTCTCACCGGCCGCTATCTATCGATTTCGGGTGCCTTTTTCGGAGGGCAGAAAGGGGAAGGAGGGAGAATAGTTGTTGCCAGTAGAGAAAGAGTGATAGGATGGAATAGTGTCTACTACTCTGGACTCTCCCCTCCCTCTATCCCCCTTCTACTTCATTCCTTCCATGCAACCTCCTCCCTTCCAACATCCCCTTATCGTAGTCAATATGATCAGAAATGTCCATCTGTGAGACTAAGAATAAGAAGATGGGGAAAGAAGTGTGCGGAGTGTTATCACAAGACGAGAATCTCTCCATTTCTTTCACCCATTCTCTTCCCTTTCCATTCTCTCCTCTCCTCCTTCTCTCTCCTCCCATCAACGTTATCCACTGCCCGCAAGGCTTTATCCATATTTGTGTGGTTGGGGGCCTGGATTGTGTCCCATTGAGTCTCTTTCCCCTTACCGTCTCTCATTCCCACTCCATCCCCCCTACTGATAGTCCCCTTTCTTTGTCCCTCCCTCCCTTGTTTATCACCCGTCCCTTGATTGCCCCTTCCACTCTGAAGGAGGTAAGTCCGTGTACATCTGGCATTTTGTGTGAGTAACAGTCCCAATCACCGATCATTTCTCTTCTTCAAGACAGATGTCCCCATCTGAGACAGAAGGAGACACACATTATCAGAATGGAACAAACCATTGTGTATGCATCAGTCGGTCTTTTGATAGAAGGGATTGAAGGGAAGGAGGGAGGACGGGCTTAGTTTGGGTAATTTAGAGTGAGGATGATAGATAGACAACAAGAGAAGGAATGAATCACTAGAGGTATACTGTAGATGATGAGAAGTAGTCATTGTTACTCTTTCATCTTGATGTATTCTCTTTGAGTGAGAGACATCCTACAAGGTAATCATGAGAAGTGGCCCTTTCTACAATCGATGGTCATTCTCTTTCCCTTTTCCCTCCATTCCCTCTATCACTTCTCTTCACTTACTTATATCTACTCTTTCCATTCTATCATTCTACTTCTCCTCATTCTCTATTCACCCTCTATAGCCTATCAGCCCCTTGGAGCTTTAATTAAAGTCCCCTCCCCTCTCTCCTCTTCCATTGCCCCCTTATCCTTCCTTCTCTGATCATCTGGCATGACTAACAGTAACACTAGAGTGTCTCTCTCCCTCTTTTATCTCTCAATATCTTCCCCTCAGGATTCCCCCTCTCTTCATCCCTGGCAGCCATATGTGCCCCTTTCACTATCTGGAGGCTTCTTCATCATTCTCTTTTCCCTTCTCTCATTCAGATAGAGTTAATTATTTTGGCCAAAGAAGCTCTCCTATCACTCTTTCGTCAAGGGAATTCTTCTCTGTATACAGTTATCATTAGGGTTTCCAAAACGATAATAAAGTGCTTTTCTCATTCGTATAATCCATTCGGAGCGGTTGTCTATCGAACGTAGAGATAACAGCTCCGCGGAAATTAGACGAATGACAAACTCACTCAACTGCCGTTTTATAAACCATAGTTATCATGGTTGAGAGTCCCATTATCCCCCTCCTCTCCTATTTTATCAATCAATTGTGTGTCGCCCCCTCTCATCCCTCAATTCCCTTTCCAATCCTCTTCTGTGACAGATGTTCACATGATTTTATCACGCCTTCTTTGCCTCTCTCTATTCTCTTTATCTCTTTCCCCTCTGATCCCCTCATATGGTCCTCCCCTTTCTTTCTTCATTGAAATAAATCCTCAATAGATGAAGCCTGGATGTCTCCCTCCCCTTCCTCGCATGATATCCGTTGCTCTTATCCTCCCCGCTTCATATTCCCTCCCTTCATCATTTATAGTCTCTTCTCTCTTTCAGACGTCAATGCCAGACATCATTAAGTTTCATCCCTCTCCTATCGATTGAATATCACAAGTATGACTGATAGAATGAATGGAATGGCTTCCACTCTCTGTATTCTCTGTCCTCTCATAATCTCCCCACTCTCTCATCCACTCTCACTGTCTGCGTCTCTCATCCACCTGTACTCTCTCATTCTCACCTATTGATAGCTCACGCATCAGATGCATGGGATCAGGGGTGATTATGGGAAGAGAAGAGTTGGCATTGTGCCAATTCTTCATCTCACAATGAGTTTCCTTCTTGACAGTCCATATATAATGGTGGTCATCCTTCAAAGGGGGACGGGTGTCCCTTTAGGACAGGAAAGAGGGAGTCAATTACCTGTCAGTGTGTCCCTTCCACCTTCCTTCTTCTTCTTCTCTTTCTTCCTATGATAACCGTATGACCCTCCCTTCCCATTCGTTCCCTCCTTTGATAGATGATTGCACTCTCCTCTATTATCCTTCTCCATGTTTCCCTTCCTTTGCACACCAATTTTGTCTTATTATCGTTGGTTGCTCTTGGTATCTCAAATGTATTCCCCTCCTTCTTCATCCTATCATCCTACTGTATCATTCATTCTCCTCTCACAAACTTTCATTTCGAGTCCTCTCGTATCTTCGTAAACTCCCAATTCTCATCAAGGCCTCTTTCCAGTGATGTCAGTAGATGTGCAATGAGTCTCTTCCCCTTCTCTCTTTGTATTTGCCTTATCCGGATATTGGCAGACTCGTGTCTCTAACGAATAGATGAGTGTGGGGGCAGATAGGATACAATAATCATTTATGTGCCCCATCTTCCTCCCCGTCGAGAAGAGATTACTGTAATCACTGCATTGACTGGAGGGATTACTGTGTGGAGTGCAGCAGTCTTCGTTCATACAAAGGAAATAGTAATAGATAGTTGTGTATGGGTAGTGCCTTCTCCTTCATTCCCCTTCTCCCATTAACATAATCAGTCGCTCGTTTCCTTCCCCCTTGTGTGCTTCTGATGTCTAAGAGGATCTTCTTTGTCATCTCTTCTCCATCCAATGAGTCCTCCCTCTTTCCCTTGTCAGTCCATTCTCCCATTCCTTCCTTCCCTCCTTCCCCACAGGGGGTCGACCCCTGTCTTTTGTGATAATTGTCGACTTTGCGCCACGCTAATCTCTTCCTCTCCCCATTCTGTCACTGACTCTTCCTACTCAGTAGTCACTTCACCCATCAGCTTCATTCCCACTAAGCAACGTTGGGATATCTGTCTCCATCTCGATCTGTGTACTTCTTTTCTTTCGTCTTATCTTCCCTGTCGCATCGATGTCAGCATAGCAATGGAATGAGTGCGCGAATTGGGTGAAATGAGACCTTGATAGGAGGGAAAAGAGACCGGAGATGTGAGAGATTACAGTGATCAGTAGATAGATTATGTCACTTCAAATGGGAGAAGCCGAGTCTGAGAGAGTGACAACGACACTCATTCACAATGACTTCTGTCTGTTAGCAGTCTGTTAGTGCCAGATAGTCTCTCTTCTCTTCTTTCACTTGTTGACCTACCATAAAGAGATGATCACTCTGCTGTATCCATCCCCCACTAAATCATCTCCACAAGGTCTACACCATTCTGTTATCATCCATCAACATCATTCATACCTTATGCATATTCCATTCCATGACATATCTCTACTTTATCTCTTCTCTTCTCATTCAATCATCTCCTATGGCAATGCCTGATAATGACTGAATGTACTGTGATTGGTCCAATTGTTTGACCCTTTCATTGATAAGAGTCCCCTTTTCCTTCCATGTTCTCCTTTCTTCGTTCGCCTTGTCTTTTGAAGTGATCCAATCAGACATTGATTCTTATCTGTGTCCGATTCCCCCATGTACTATCCCTTCTTCCCTTTCTCTTCTTTTGACTCCTCCTCCTTCTTTTCCTTAGTGGGCGTATCTTCTATTCTCTTCCATTGCCCCCTCTCATTCTCTTCCATTGGTTCCCTTCTCTCTTCTCTCATCACCTTCTGATACAGTATCACTCTCTCCTCCTCCTCCTTCCAATTACCGTAATCCTTTCGGCTTCATCCCACCTGTCGTGTCCTTATCTATCACTCATTGTACTCGTCCACCACCTGTGTCCCTTCCTTTGATGCCCATGACTAATTGGTCTAATAGTCTTCAATAGTCTTCTCCCTTCAGATCATCTCTGTCATGATGGTCGCTTGTCCTCTCAAGTTGTCACAGTCTCTAGTACTGAATGAACAATCACTTGGAGTCAAGAATGAACCAGTCGAACCGTCATCTCCATCCAATCAACAATCAGAAGACGATAATCGAGGAAGATCTCCTCATCAACTTCATGTCAATGGAGTATCTCCTTCTTCAGTCACTTCATCTTCTACTCCTTGTTCTGCATGCAGGTTATCACTCCATTCCATTCCCTATCATCATTCCATTCAGTCAACTACACGTGGAGATGAGAATGCAGATGGCCTCATTGACCTCTAAGATGGATCGAGTGCTGGATGCTGTACAGATTCTGATGGGAGAGAGACGAGGATCATCGATGCCTTCACTAACAGCTGCATTGAGGATGAATGGAGAGAAGGTAAGGAGTAGATGATACGGTAGAAGGGGAACGAGTTGTGATGATGAGGTGATGGAAGAGGGACAATGACAAACAATAAGATCAGAGCAAGAGATTACTGTATAGGGGAGGGTAGTGAGTTGAGAGACAACCCACCCTCAGGGACCATATCACTCAAAATGAGTATATCACTCTAAAAGACTCTAAATGGCTCAAAGGTGTCATGTACACTTCTCTCTTCTCTTCATATTCCCTTTTCCACCTTCACTCAACCCGGTTTTCCCCTTCAACAGATTGATGTTCTTGCATGGAGAACACCTCAAAAGCCACTAATGTCCCTTAGGGACTCCTACCACGACTGTTGAGGGTATACGGTAGCCATGTTTAGATGATTGAGATGGTGAATGGAGACTCAAGTAGGATTAGATGATGGAGGACCAGAGTGTGTGTGTGTTAGTGTTAGACTTAACGAGAGATTAACACGATGGCATTCCTTCTGGGGAAGTGTTTATATTGAGAAAGGGAACAGAAGGAAGATGAAATGATTATGAAATAGACATAGAGTACACTTACTCATTCACTCATTCACTATACCTCCCCCTCTCTTTCCCTCTAAATCGTTAGTGGAAGCCTCTCACGAATAGCGCGGTAACCACTGGAAACGGTTTGGATAAGCGACCGATTGCCCCGAAAGGGATCTCTCCCCATGCCTCCCTCTCATATTATAGAATCTAAAACAACGGTTCGTTCTATTCTATTCTCATTGATAATGATTGTATTATAGGAAGACAGTCCATCCAACATTTCACCTCCACCAGCAACGGGTGCAAGGAAAAGAAAACCAACGAAGGTAAGAAGACGAAGGAGGAGAGGTAGACAAGACTCTTCATTCAGGAACTAATCCATAGAATGGCAGACCAAACTCCATTTGCTTCTGTTCTCAATGCAGCTGCAGCTGGATCTCCTCTCACTGCAGTTATGATGAATGGTAAGACATTTGATACCATTCCATTCTCATTCGAGTCTTTCTATTCACTCATGAACTCCTTAAGGTGCAGCAGCAGCAGCAATTGC
Source organism: Diplogasteroides magnus (assembly GCA_014805445.1). Lineage (NCBI taxonomy): Eukaryota > Metazoa > Nematoda > Chromadorea > Rhabditida > Diplogasteroididae > Diplogasteroides > Diplogasteroides magnus. The sequence goes on along the minus strand of JACMIF010000100.1, from coordinate 54,261 downwards.
AGCATCAGCAGCAGCCTCCTCATCTCCTTCTCCTCCTCTTGTTCCTAATCCTCCCACTTCATCCACCACCCCCACCACTCCCAATGGACCCACTGCAACAGCTTCTGTCACTGAGTCACCTGCTCCTTCACTTCAACTAGAGAACTTTATGAATGGAATGAGTGGAATGGGTCAGTGCAGTCTCATTCCTACAGTATCTGATTGTCTTCCCTTCAGGAGCCCTTGGAATGGACATGGCCCATCAGCATCAGTTCCTGAATATGCTGATGCAGCAGCATTCTACTCCTGTATCTGCAGCCTCTACTCCTAAACATGAAGTGAACTCCGATGACAGTATGGACATGGGAATGATGAAAGAGGTCAGTCAATACAATCTCCCATCATCATCATACAATTGACTCACTAGTAAACAACCTATTGCCCTTCTTCCTTCCCCTTGTAACTCCTTCCATCTCCTGCTGTGACCGTTACTCGTTCTACCACACCGCTACAATTACTAAACGTTCCGCTTTTGATTGTCCCGCCGGAAGCATCCGGTCCTCCGGGCACGAAAACATTGATTACGGTAGTGAGGGAGAGAGATCAGTTTACGATGCGCAAATTAGAGTGCGGCAGTGTGTGTGAGTTGTTAGGAGAGTGAAGGGAGGTTATCTACAGAGAAGATCATGTTAACGATAGTGAGCGGGGAAGATGATACGGTAGTAGGGAGAGGAGAGTGATACTGAGTGAGTGAGTGACACGCAACTACAACCCTCATACTAAGTGGATACAAGGTCATTCCACCCTTGATGACACCGAATCATATTCATATCATCATTACAGTAACCAAGGAAGTCGTTGCAGGAATCAGAAGACTCATCAGTCTCTCGTTGTTCCAATTGTCAAACAACAAAGACAACAGCATGGAGAAGAGATCTAACAGGACGACTAGTCTGTAATGCCTGTGGACTGTACTACAGACTGCATAGAGTGAGTCTCGACCTTCTACTCCTTTCACCACATACGATACCATTCATCTGAGAGATAATTTGGCCGTCCTTGATAGTCCCTTCCCCCACTCTTCCTTCTCTTTCCCCCTTCCGACCTCTCCTTATTCACTAGCCTCTTGAGGCATAATGATACTGGTCGTGAATCGAGGTGACTTATGGATACGCTCACTCTCAGATAATTGTGGAGGGAATTGAGGGGCGCACCTTTAGAGAGAACTTCCATTCAAAAGGGGGACATACTGTAATAGAGAGACTATTCCCCCACTCTTGAACTCCTATTGTATACATTGAGTCAAGTGAGATATCTAATAATTGAAGGATGAAGTGAGTAAAGTGGAAGATCTAGTTGGTCACTCAATGCTTCTGGCCTTGTCTGTAATGGGAAATAGACTGGCGCCATTCTTCTTTCTCTGATTAGTCCCCTTCTCGCACCATAAGAGAAGTGAATGAGAAGACATGAAAAAGAACTTCCTTTCAGACAAATCGACCTGTTCATATGAGGAAAGATCACATTCAACAGAGATTCAGAAGACGTGTTAAGGTTTGTAGTCTGATCTCTCCTGATTGTACTTTGATCTCTTCAGGAGGAGGAGAACCAGACTGCAGCCAGTCAGGCAATGTTGTCTCAATTGATTGCAGCAGCCTCGTCAGTGCCTTCCTTTCCTTTCCTTGAACAATTCTCCTCTCAGTTCTCTCAACAACAACAGACTGTAGGTGCCCCTGCGGCTCCTGCCCAGATCTAAGATAGAGTCACCCTCTCTATTCCCCTAGTCCCTTCCTCCCATTCCCGTTGATTATAGTTCCTGTGCAAGAGACTACTGTATGTATGAGAGTAGACGATCAGTGTTCCCTCTCTGATCTCATTCACTATTGTGCAGTTATCGTCTACAGTATTCCCATTGTGTTATCTTATGATTGAGATTGGCATTCCTATTTCCGAGTTGTTTCGTGGCATCGAGCTTTACAGTGGAAGACTCTTCTACTTCGCATATTATGATACTTTGTATTCCAGTGCATATTGTACCGTACTTCTCTTCAATTGGCAGTATTCACTAATCAATAATTGTTGCCTCATTTCATTTGTCGAATCTCTTCTACAGCACAATAATACATTATTGACATAGGGTGTATCGGTTATTGTATGTATTTGTACCCTCAAGGCATTCCCTCTTCTCACAAATCTCTTCCCTTTTCACTCGCCAAACCCTCATTTTGATCACTTCTTCGAGTATTTGTTCACTTTTACCCTTCACGACTTCCCATGCACTTCTAACCAGAGCTTGCATACTCCTGTAACATATCACAGGATTGCATAATCAAATGATTGCACTCGCACCCATTGAGATTGAACCAAGAATGAGCAGAGTAATGTCCATTGTATCACTTCAATATAAGTGAATCAATAAATATTGGCAATCACACAAAACATTTATTACCAAGTGAGAACAGTGGCTAACAATACTGAATTGCATTGAAGACAAAACATTGTGGATGAACAACGAGACATGGATACAATTGAGAAAGAGTCATCCACTCAATATGCAACCATTCCTGTCTCCTGAATTGTCGAGGAAATAACCACTCAGGAGGAGGAATGATGAGTTGGATGGATTGGCTACATACTCGTGTGAGAGAACTACAAAAGATTGTCACTAGAAGAGAATGGGGAACCCGAAATGAGTGAATGCACTGGCACAACAGAAGAGAATTGAGATGAAGTCAACCTGGATCCTAACCATCACATATAAAAGAGTCCATTCATTGATTGAGAGGAGTTCTCTCGGGTGGATCCATCACCAATGGTCGATTGTTCTGATTGGCTGCATTGTATGTGTAGCCATTGGTCTTAGTGGTGGGCTGAAGATAATAATTGATCTTTGATCTTTGTAGTTTGCATTCTACCTGACTGCATGCACACACAGACTTTCCCTTGACACAGCAAGTGATGAGGATGATGAATAGACAAATGATCAGAAGAGCACCGAAGACAATTCTGGCAAGTCCATATTTCTCATCAGGAGAAAACCACGTGGAAATGAATGACTGAATGATAACAATCAATGGAAGGATGAATCAATCGATTAACCTTCTCTTCCTCCTCATTGGTCTCCTCTTCTTTCTCCTTTTCCTCATCATCTTCCTTCTCCTCCTCGTCCTCCTCCTCCTTCTTCTCCTCTTCTCTTCCTTCCTCTTCCTCCTCAATCTCCTTCTCCAGTTCAGCACTTTCGTTCTCCTGAAATAGTTCTTCATCATGATGATCTCTATTCTTCTCATCCCTTCGAGTCTTGCAGTTCAGTTGAATTATTGTGTACAATCTCCTCGAATACAGCAGTAACTGCAATGAATTCCCTTTCTCTTCTCCATTCCCTTTATTCCTTACTGGTTGCATTGTTGTCCTTTTCTATTCCATCCTCATCTTCTTCCTCTTCACTCTTCTCTTTCATCTCTTCATCTCTTGCCTTGTGTTCAACCTGAATCATTCATCACAAAAAGAGCCATTAGGGGGAAAGTGAATAACAGAATGTCAATGTACTCCATACCTTTCCTACTGCAATTCCTTCTTCATGATCAACTTCTGCACTTTGATCCTTGTTATCATCCTCCTTCTCCTCCCCTCCTTTGTCTTCTTTCTCCTCCTTCTTCTTCTGCTCCTCCTCATGTTCCTCCTCCTTCTTCTCCTCCTCCTCATGTTCCTCCTTCTTCTTTTCCTCCTCCGTCTCTTCCTCCTCCTCCTCCTTCTCCTCTTCTCCTTCAGGAGGGCCCACAATGTCCTTCTCAATCTCCTTTTCCTTCTCCTTCAGTTCCATCTCCCTGTAACTTCCTCAGAATTACGATTCTCGTCTTGTCTTCATACTTTTGTTCCAGTTTCTCCTTGTCTTCCTTCTTCTCTCCAGCAAAGAAATCAGTATCATCAGGGAATTCTCCAGATTCCGATTCGTGTTCTACAGGGGTTTCTGAAAGGTCATCCTCACTCCTTTGTCCTCTATTCTCATGTTCCTCACCAGGGACAGTGGGCCCCGTGGGGTCCACAGCCTTTACGAGAGGCTTCAACTCGAAATGGAGGGCCTCCGATTCCACCTCAGACTTGATGTCTCGGAAGGGATCCGTTGTCTTCTGGAATGAACTGTCTCTCGAAAGGACAATTGGATATTCTACCTCCTTAACCAATTGTCGTGGGCGATTAACGAGGACCCTGTAGAGGAATTTGACCTGAAATGTCAAATGTTTCCTCATCTGTCTAATCATCACAGGAATGAATGGGAATGATTCAATATCTCACTTCTCGTGCATTGTGGAATACTTCTCTGTCGAATTGAATATCGGGAAGTAGTTCATTATCATAGTTTTCGTAGTCCTCAATTCAATCTTTCACTCTTTCCTCATTCTTTCCTCACTTCGCTGTGTTCATAATCAGTTGCCTTCTTTCCCTTATTCTTTCCTTCGTCATCTTCCACAACACCAGCCTCAGTCATCTACAATCCCTCCTCAATCTACATTCAGGATGGTTCCCCACCGGAATGGGCATTTCAGCAGTGCATGTGTGCACGACGCTTCCTGCATGAGGACGAGTCAGCAGTTCTCCGAGCTCACAATGTTCTGGAGACTGAATAAGGAAAGATTACGGTAGAACTCAAGGAATACTGTACAGTAACGATGTATTCATAGTGAAGGGTGAGGTTGGTCAGTTCAATCTCCCTCCAGTACGGTTCCTGCCAGAAAGGCTCAACTGTTACAATAATGTAACGATTCTCGTTAACGGCAAAAGGCTTGGGAGGGGCTTGGAGGGCTGAAGAATACGGTAGTTCGACTGAGTCACATATATGACTGCTTACAGGAGAGGTAGCAAACGTCGACAGCTGACATGGTGATATTGGCAGGCTTGCGGCCAGTGGTAACCTGAAGAACCGTGGTGATTCCTATAACGATTGAATAGGATAATGTACCTCGTTGTGGCAATTGGCAGGAATGGCATGGGCACAGGAACAAGTGGGACCTGTTCTGTGTCCACGAGTAGCTGCATTCTTCAGTTGGAGACAGACACTGAAGGGATACGGTAAGTGCAAGAGTTCAAGTGGGTCAAACACCTGAATCCATTGGCTGTGCACTGGCTGCAACTCTTGCAGTCGTCCGTTCCCAGTGTGTCTTCATTGATTAGTTTTTGTATCTGAACTATTGTTGTCCAACACAGAATGTTACAGTATCCTCACTCCCAGATCCATGGCAATCGATGGACATTGCATCTCCACACAATTTGGCGCAGCTGTGTGCGTGTGAACTGTTATCGCTCTGCAAAACATCTTTTTGCTTCTCAGTCAATTGTTTGTGTAGGCAGTGGCTGAGTGGGTAAGCGTTGGTCTGATAATCCGTCCTGTGGAGGTTCGATCCCCATTGCAGCCAATGCTGCATAACACGAAGGACAAACAAAAGGCAGGGTTTCTTGTGCCATTGAATGGAATGACGCCCAAGGCCTTCTTAGGTTTCAGTCTAAGAGAGAAGAGAATGTTTATCTGTACAACTGTTTGTCCCTTTGTGCAATACATCCTATGTCACTACAACCAAAGAGATGAGACTCACGCAATGACAGACAGCACTGCTGCTGCAGACGCTGCATGCAGCCACCCAGTCATGCTGCAGAAAGGAGACTACCTGCAATGAAAGAGTATGGAGGAGGAGGCGGAGGTAGAGTGAACATCATCGTCATCATTTCATAATAAAGGTCTCTGACAGAGTTTGCAGTGCAATTGCAAACAGTGGGCCGTTCAGGAGTAAGAGAAAGTAGAAGAAGAGTCAATAGGGGAGGGAAGCTTCTGTTGAAGAGAAGTGATTGAATGAAGAGAGGGAGGGAATGGTACAAGAAAGGAATGGAAGGAGGAGAACATATGGAATGAATGGTCGTTGACCATTGGATCATAAGACAATTCACACTGGTCATAAGGGATCGTGAGAATGAACATGGATATAAGTACAATAGTCAAATGAGTAGGGTGACGCATGCGGGTCTTTTGGTGCATTCATCATGTCTCTACTATCTGAAGTGCGATTGTGACTACATTTTATAGATAACCGCTCCTCTGAGAGTAGAGACATGACGAATGGACCAAAAGACTCGCATGCGACACCCTTGAAATGAGATCAGACTGAACTCCTAGTAGAGAGTAGTGACTGACTGGAGTCTTCTTCTCTTTACGACCCAATCTCTTTTCCCCATGAACACTCACTCTACAATTCTAGTACGATGATGGCCTTTCCCTGCATTTGAGATGAGAACTGTTCTCCCTCCATCTCACTCTTCCCCCAACTAACACAGAGGCACAAATAGTGTAACGACAGTCCGTACCCCCAGTTACATGGGCGGAATGATAAAATAGACGAGCCTTCGTTTGTGTAGAGGCCTGCGAGTGAAAAATGATACTGTGGAATGGAAAAGGAGGAATGGAAGAGGACAAGGAGAGTGAAAATGGTGAAAGGGGCGTGAGGATTGGATTGCAAGACTGGGATGGAATATGGGAAGAGAATAAAGAGTAGGGTTTCGAAAACGGTAGTAGGGTGGTTGTCTGTTGTCTGATTCACGAGGAGCGGTTGTCTCACTCATGCGATAGACAACAGCTCCACGAGATTTAGACCCTAGAGGGATGCACCCTAAATACTACCGTTTTAGAAACATTGAAGAGGAACAGGAAATGGAAGGATATGAGATGTTTAATGCATAGAATGATTACGATACACAAGTCACACGAGAGAATTGGACGTAGGAATCAGAGAGTAATGGAATGGCAAAAATAATCAAGAGTTTGTGCAGATAAATGGAACAAAAAAGAGTAGACAAATAGTTGAGGATAAGGGGGAGATGAGTAATGAAGGAAAGAGTTGCACTGTGGAAAGGGATTGGGAAGGAAAGAGACTACACAGGTGACCAAATAGAGAAACAGACAGCTTCTCATGTGAAGAAGCATCCGAAATGGTCCAATGTTCTCTTTTCTCTTCTCTCATCATATACAGTATCTCTAATCGATCATCTTCTCTAAGTCTCTTCATATCACTCTTCTTTCTTCTTCTCTTTGTCTTTTCGCCGTTGCTTCACTCAAACAGAATAAGCGTACATGTAATCATTCGGGCGGGATTTAGTCCCGTAATTCCGGGGGTGAAAGGGTCAGAAGTGTTCTTTTCAGTAGTTAGTGACGAAAGAAAGATGTTGCGCAGTTTGAGACATGCAACTGTCGTAAACAAGAGTTGAAGGCATGAATGGATGGAACACAAGAGAATGGATGGAGTTGAAGGAACACGACAGAATGGATGGACTGTCTGTTGTGATGGAATCCGAAGGTAAGAGTTGTGAAAGGGGGGATGGAATGGACTACTGACTCTCGTTGTAGATCTACAGAGAGGGCGAAGAAGCTTCATAGAAATGGGCAAACAATGCCCTTCTCCCATCCCTTCACTCTCTATTCTCTCTTCTATTCCTTCCCTATCTCATACCTGCTACCACAATCCTTCCTATGATCAAGCTTTACAGTTCTCGGAGTTCTCACGCGATTGGAGTACTTGAAGAGACCTCCAGAAGTCGTGAGACGTCGAGAATCGTGGGGAAAGGACTTATTGTGTGATTAATGGACAGGAATAGGGGGATGAGTTGTAAAGGGAAAAGGGAGACCGACTAGTGAATGAATGAGACAATCAAGAGACAGGTGCAATAGAGAAGGAACACAAACTGAGGAATGAACAGTTCGAGTTATGCAAATGGGAAATCGTTAGTTGAATGAGGTGATTAGGAGGAGAAGAAGTTTGTGTACATAAAGAAATGAAGGACATGGTGGTCAAGAGGAGAGAGTACTGCAGTAGGAAGGAATGAGTAAGATTGTACTGAAGAAGACAGACAATGGCAGTCTGTCATGAGTCATTCCACTGTTTCCACCCCCCTCTCTTCTCTTCTTTCCAAGTCGCAACTTCCTTCAACTGTTTGTATAGGCTAATGAGATGAGGACAAACTGCTTCCATCATTGCAAATATGAAGGGATGACCATGGGAGAATTGACAGTAGAAGAGAGATATCATGTGGGAACGAATGAATTGTCTCACATGGTCTATGGTCACAATACACAGTCATAAATAAGGTTAGTTGTTCACGTGTGAATTGCTTGTTTTGACCAAATGTGACGTCATTTGATCATTGATCAGTTCATTTGCATTCGTGCAATTGGTTCTTGTACTCCTATCACATCCAACTATCAAAGATATCGTAGAGAGGAATGATAAGTGATCAAGTTCATTCTCCTTTTCCTCATGTCCTCAACTGGAGGAGATCATTCCCTCTGGAGGACCATTATTCTCCTTTGTACTATCATCTCAATGAGTCGATCTCTGATCGAGTTGATCTTCTCACCACAAGCTGTACCTATATAAATGACTCGTAGTTGACCATAAACGCCATAATATTGTACCTTTACAGTACAGGCTTTACTTGCCCCCTTTCAGTAATGTTTCTTCTCCTTCTTGTTCTGTCTTCATCCTTGGTCTCTTCTTCTCCTGTGACTACAATAGTGTCCACAGTCCCTCCCTCAGTCATCCATCCATCTTTCAATACAGACAAGGTATAACAACTTCCATTCCATTCTTCATTCTTTCTATCACAGATTCGACAATGTTCTTGTCAAGAGGCGAACGAATGCAAAAAGTCTTCCCTCGATGATATTTCCTCGTGCTATCAACAGTGTGATTCCGTTTTTGAGGTGAACGCAGTCGATTAACAAGTCTTTATTAAGAAAAAAAACGATAAATTCTTGCAGAAATGGCGAAACGAGACAGATAAAGACCTCCTTTCATGTTTTGACTCCAATTCCATGGCTTCTATCGATGCAGAGGAATGTATATTCAAGAACATGGGACAATTGTCACATTGCCCTCCTTTTCCCCCTTTCATTGTTTTTATTTAGTTGTATCAATGATTCTTCCACTCAAATGATCACTCCTACTGACTTCACTTCTCATACAGGATTCCATTTCAAGATGGATACTCCACCAGACATCGTCCACGACTATCCCCTTCTGTCAGTATCACTGTCATCCAACCGTTCACGCTATTCACTTTTTAGGAAACGAGCCCTCGATCAATTCACAGTCTTCCTCAAATTCTTCCATTGCACTAAGAATTGTGTACACAAAAATATGGCGTCATGTTTCGAGTCCAAGGGGTCAGTCCACTCTTTTATTGTGAATATGAATGAAATTGGACTCCTTTCAAATATGAGAATGTTCCTTTCAGTTGTGGAGTGTTGATGCCTTCAATGGAAGTTATGCAGACAGTAATGGACAAATGTAACAAATTCAATCCAAAGGTGAATCGATGACTCATCGACAGTCATCTCTTCTCCTTTTCAGATCTCCTATTCACTATTGTCTACGTGTCAATGTCTGGCATTCAGAAAACGAGTCAAGTCCCTCTTTGGAGTGTGTGCAGTCATCAGCAATCCAGTGTTCAATCAAAATGTCTGAACCATTGCTAAACACATAGGAAATATTCAAGCACAGCTGTTTATGTTACTCGTATCATTTATGAATTGAACCCATAGCAATGAATAAACAATTCGCTAAACAAAAGGAAAGATTATATAATATACAAAACAAGTATTTATTGATGAGGTCAAGATTACGAAATCAATCACTTAACATCCTTGTTGAATGTCCTTATCGTTCTTTGGCTTCTTCTCTTCTCCTTCTCCTTGATATTGCTCATGAATCTTCTTCCAAATTGCCCATAACCCTTCTCAATCATCATCATTCATCCTTGTATAAAAGGCGCCCAAAAGACTTGATTGCATGCAACTTCGTCTTCTTCTCTGGTTGGTTACTGTATACTCCATCTCCTCATCCCTCCTCTTCTTCAGGTTCCCTCCAGGATAGCAGCCTTCAGGACATCGAGGACTCAATGGCAGCTCCTGCAGTCTCCTGTGTTGTCCTGTCCTGTTCATTCTATGTTGTAGAATACTCTCATTCCTCTTTCTCAAAGTATACCAAATAGTATACAAAGTATAGGGCATACTAATCAATGAACACCCTTGTAAGGGTCAACTTTCTTTCCAGTGCCTGGAACTGATAGCGAGGAGAAGATTGTTCCTCCTGTAGAGGAGGTCACCGAATCCAAGCCAACTGAGAACAAACCTCAACCTCAGCCGAAACCTGAGGAAATCGTGGATCCTGCACCACCTTCTGGAGATTCGTGTGGAAGTATTGTGAGTGACAATATGGACTTCTCCTGCTGAGACTACCATACAGGCCAAGTATCCAGTGACTGACAAATGTTGGAAGGTTCATGAGAACATCACAAAGTCTGAGGATTTGTGTGATAAGACCTATGGAGAAATCAAGGTCCTCAATCGTGGATTGTCCTGAATAAAGTTGTGATTGAAGGATCCTGCACTTCGATGGGACAGATTCACAGGAGGTGATTGTGGATGCGGTTCGGGTGCGAGAGGAGCTGGATACCATTGTCGTGAGTGAAGAGAAGGAAAGGATGGAGAGTGAGTGGAATGCTCAGAAGGAGATTGTAAACCCCAACAGAAGCCGAATATCAAGTGTGGAGCGGGATACTTCTGTGAGGCTACACCTGTAAGACTTCTATCATTGTAAGACTCTATCATTCACTCAGAATGGAACTCTCTTCTGTGGTTGTGAATTCGGAAAGTACCTCAAGGATGGAAAATGTTTTGGTGAGTGGCCCTCCTCCTTTCCCCTCATGATTCTGGTCTCTTGAGACCTTCCCGATCCCTGTCAGACGTGTCAACACTCCTGTCATGCAGCATCCACGTGTGTCAACATCCCCAATGAAGATCTGGTCAGTGGAGAGGAGATACAGTAAGACAGAGATTCCCTTCAGCAATCCCTCTTCTCGTGCAAGAGATGTGATGAAGACCTTGGATACAAGGGATCAGGATACAAGTGTCAGAGTAAGGAAATGAATGGAAGGGAAGAGAATGCAAGGGTGATGATCAGATATCGACGAATGCGAGGCTGGCACACATATGTGTGATGAGAGAGCGACTTGTGTGGACAAAGATCCTCTTCTTGATCTGTTCAGAAAGTATGAATGCAAGTGTCCAGTGGGATGGACGGCGAATAAGAATGGAGGAACTAAGTGTATTCCTTGTGAAGGTAGGAAGGGGAAGGGGAAAAGGAGTGAATGACACTCTCAGATAACAATGAATGCACGGAAAAACCTGGAATCTGTGGAGCAAATGCCAGATGCGAGAATATTCCTGGAAGTTATTCATGTATCTGTGAAGTAGGATTCAAGAAGAATCCCAATACTGGGTGAGAAAATGCAAAGAGGATCAAGACTATCCTATCCTTACAGTGTATGCGAGGATATTAACGAGTGCGAAAGGAAACCAGACCCGTGCCCACGACACTCAGAGGCTCGATAATTGATCCACCAACACTAATCAATGAATGATTTCAGTGCAACAATACAATCGGTTCATTCGACTGTCCGTGCATCAAAGGATTCAAGAAAGAGAATGGAAAGTGTCAACGTTAGTTTGATTCCCCTTGCTGACAATCATGAATTCCTTCAGCCGATCCTGAATATTTCTGTCGTGACTGTGACAAGAACACAACAGAGTGCAAGTTGAATGCTGCCCAGGATGCATACACTTGTGAATGCAAACAGGTGAGAAGACATTCAGGAGCACCTGACTATCCATTCAGTTCCACACTCGTGTTGATGAGAAGTCATGTAGGGTGATCACATACTGTGACAAGATTGAGATGAGGTATGAGGAGTGAGGGAGAAGAGGAGTGTATGGAAGAGTTCTTCCAGACAGACCAAGTGTGCCCCTGCCAGTCAGGCAGATTGTTATGATTTCCCTGATGGAAGTGGGTTCAATTGTACGTGCAAGGCAGAATATGAAGGAGATGGAAAGACTTGCACGAGTAAGGAAAGAAAGGAGGAAGAGAGGGAATGAGTACCGTTTAGTCATCAACATCTGCAACCGTGAACGGCCATGCAATATGGTCTCCAATACGAGATGTGTACCCGACCAGAAGGTAAATTGAGGAGAGATTGAGGAGAATAAGGACATTATTCAGGATCCACGAACAAAGTACACATGCGAATGTCTTCCTGAGTACACGAGACAGGTGGCTGAACAGGATGATCATACCAAGCCATGTTATCGTGAGTGAAAGGAGAATGGAAGGAGAGAAGGGAAGGACATTCAGACAAGGACTCAAATCTCGTCAACAACTGCACTCTTTGCGATTCGAATACTGAAGATTGCAAGCCAGTCCAGGGAGACAAGGATGGACATTTGAAGAGTTGTGTGTGTAAGAATGGATACTCGAAGGGACCGAATGGACGATGCATTGGTAGGGGAAAAGGGAAGGGGGAAGAAGGAAGGGGAAGGATTCAGATGACAATGAATGTGCATCTCCCAATGGACACAATTGTGATGGACAATGTGCTGTTTGTGTCAACAAAGTCTTCCATATAGACAAGAACTACTACATCTGTCAGTTGAAACCTGGATACAAAGGAAAGGGAACACTTGGAACTTGTGAAGGTATGGAGTAAATGGAGGAAAAGAATGAACAATCCCTTCAGATATCAATGAATGCGAACCCAAGAGTCCTTGCAAGGGAGACAACAGAGAATGTCACAACACAATCGGATCGTACAAATGTCCTTGTGCTAAGGGATTCTATGCTATTCCTGGTGGGAACGATCATCTACAGTAATCCAATCAATCCCTTCAGGAGTCGACACTTGCATTGATGACAATGAGTGCGCAAGAGGAAACTTCACCTGCAATGACTACTCAGAGTGCAAGAATACGGTAGTTGTCCTACTACCGTATCCATTGATTGATTATTGTTCAGCAAGGAAGTTACGAGTGCGTATGTTCTGCTGGATTCAAACAGAAAGGCACGGATGCCAATGGAAAACCCATCTGCGAGAGTGAGAATGATATGAATGAGGGAAAGTGAAGGGAGTCATTCAGACATCAATGAGTGCAAGGAAGGAATCAATGGAGGACAACCGGCATGTAATGAAAAGACACAAATCTGTGAGGATCAGAAGGGAACGTACACATGCAAATGCAAACCTGGATACAGACAACTGGAAGGAAGTATTTGTATTGGTGAGGAGGAAGAAGGAGGGAAGGGAAGAGAATGGAGACAATTGAAGATATCGACGAGTGTCAGGAGAATATCAACAATTGTGACTCACAGACAACTCAATGCAACAATACAGAGGGAAGTTATCATTGTGACTGTAAACATGGATTCGAGAGACTCGAAGGAGGGGCAAATAACACTTGTACTGGTGAGTGAAGGGGGGATTCAGTGGAGGATGCATGAGATTGAGACATCGATGAGTGCACCAGTCTGACAAAGCCCCACAAGTGTAACCAGAACAGCACTTGTCATAACCTCATTGGATCATACTCGTGCAAGTGCAACGAAGGATTCGAACCTGAACCTGGAAGTCATGTCATGAGACCATTCTGCAAGAGTATGCACATCATTCTCAATCCCTTCTGAATGGATACTGTAGGATCTCCTGTGTGCAAGAAGATGACTGATGTCCGTAACTGTGGAATCTGCATTGACATCGACGATTCTCCCTACTATAAGTGCAAGTGTCTGTCTGGATCAGTCTCTTACAATGACACCATGTGCATCAGTGAGTCATTCACTGTGATTCATTCCCATTTCAATCCTCTCAGCCCCCACTTTCTGTAATGACAAAGACTTCGTGTGTCCTGGAAAGTCTTCCTGTAAGGAAGGCCATTGTGCATGTGAGAAGGGATTCGATTGGGTTCGAATTGAGGATCCTTTGACTATTGAGAAGATAAAGGGAAGACTTCCATGCAAGGGTCAGTACACATTCCAATCCTCATGATCTATCCTTTCTTTCAGTCACCAGCTTCTGTGACAAGTACGGTCATCAGTGTCCCAAACTCTCCAAGTGCAAGGATGATGGACCAGGAACAGGCAAATGTGTGTGTGATGATGGATATGTGTCGGATGAAGACCTCAAGGACTGTCTGGGTGAGAATTACATCGAAAGTACACAAGAAGATAACAATGCCCTCAGATGTGAATGAGTGTCTCACTGCCAAGTGCCCCACCCACTCCTCATGTCACAATTACAATGGATCGTATGCCTGTCTCTGTGATCCAGGATTCGCTCAGACTTCAAAGGCACAAAATGCAGCCATTCAACCTTTGTGTAAGAACATCAATGAGTGTGCAAGCAATTCACTCAACAACTGCACCAAATACCCGGTAGGGAATGGAACGAAGAACAAGAAGGAAGACATCATTCCAGAACACAAAATGCATTGACACTGAACCTTTCTTCAACTGCGACTGTGAGGAAGGATTTGAGCGTGCCCAGGCTGCTACAGTATGCAACATGACCCACTGTGCCGTGAGTGACCCCATTGGACAGACTACCGTACTCTCTCCTTTAGCCCGCTGCTTGTGTTAACATCGATGAGTGCACAAGATTGAAACCTTGCCACAAGGATGCAATCTGTACTGACTACACTCCTTCATTCGGATGCAAGTGCAAGCCAGGATACATCGGAAATGGATTCAAGTGTACTGGTGAGTGGAAGACTCTCTATAGTCTTCGACTTACAGTATCCTTCTAGATTTGGACGAATGCGACTACGGTACTGCCGACTGCGACCCCATCTCTCAGGACTGCGTCAACCTTCCAGGAACATACAACTGTACTTGTAAGACTGGATTCAGACTCATGCCCAATGGAACATGTGTGGGTGAGTGAAGGAATAGGAATGGTGAGAATGGATGTACTGTAACAGACATCGATGAGTGTCTGAGTGAAGAGACGAACACTTGTCCCTCCAAGGGAAAGACCTGTGTCAACACAATCGGATCCTACTACTGTGTCTGTCCTGAAGGATACTATGAGGATGGAGAAAAGTGTGAAGGTGAGACATTCTGAAGGATAGAATGAGAAGGAAGCATTCAGACAAGAACGAGTGTTCTCTATTGGGTACCAATGCCTGTCCAAAGGGATCAGGAGACAGATGCAACAACACCAAAGGTGACTACGACTGTATATGTCTCAATGGATTCAGGAAACCTCAAAAGTGTTTCAAGACACCAAAGACATGTGAATGCGAGGATATTCCTGAGTGTACAGAGGTAGAAGAGAAAGAGGGATTGAATGAGAAAGGGAATGTTCAGGGAAAAAATGTCAAAGGAGACATCAGTCCTGCCTGTGGAAAGAATGCAATCTGTACTGAACTGCAGGGAACATTCGATTGCAAGTGTAAGACAGGATTCGAGGGAGATGCATTTGTGGGTTGCAAGGGTGAGGAAAAGGGAGGAAGGGACTGAGTGAAGAGAGATACTGTAGCAATCGACAAGTGCCAGGCGAACAAGTGTGATCCATCCTCTGAGAACTGTGCAGTACATGGAGGAGTTGCTGTATGTTCGTGCAAGGAAGGATTCGTTAGAATTGGAAGCAAATGCATACCCAATCCCTGTCTCGAGAACAACGGTAACTACTGCATGTCTTCAGAAGAATGAAGGGAGAAGTGTTCAGGAGGATGTGGAAAGGGTGCTCGTTGTATGGTTCTCCATGGTGGAAAGGCAGGATGCAACTGTCCAAGCAGTCAGATTCTCGATGGCAAGAATAACTGCATCGATGGGGATGTGTGCAAATGCGGAGTGAGTTACACTCCTTCGCGGCTCTGTGTATTCATGCTTCAACAGGGAAAAGCCTTCTGTCGATCACCCGTCTGTCCTGACCAGGAGCTGCAGACTTGCTACAAGGTGCAATTTCAGTTTTATTCAGAAGAGATAAAGTCAGTATCAGTGTGGTCAGTGTGGAGCGAAGCCGAAGTGTATCTGTGACACTGGATATGAGTTTGACGAGAAGACTCAAAAGTGCAAGGGTGAGGAGAGACAAAGTGCTGTGCCTTGAGGGTATCTTCTTCAGATATCAACGAGTGCATCAAGGATCAGCCCTGTCCCCCTGCAGCCAATTGTACGAACACTCCTGGTTCATTCTTCTGCAACTGTCCACGAGGACAGAGATACGATGGAAAGACTTGTGTTATTGATGTTGGATGTACTCTGGAGAGAAGATGCATGGAAGATCCCAATGCAAAGTGTGTACAAGTGGAGAAGGATAAGGAACATTGTGTGTGCAATGATAACTTCAAGGGAACAGCAAGACCAGAGGATCCATTCTGCGAGAGTGAGGAGATTCTGAATGGGAGATGATCAGGAGACATTGCAGGAATCGACCCTTGTGAGAAGAAGAAGGCGGAAACAGGCAAGTCTCCTTGTGAGAAGGACAACGAAATGGCAGAATCATTCAACAATGTCTGCCAGTGCAAGTATGATACAGTTCCTTAGTCTCCCTTCACATTAACTCTTTTGTAGTTGCCGTCGTGGATTCCGCCGCAACAGCACAACAGGAGAATGTGATGGTAAGCAGTTATTGATTTATGTTAGCTCAATCTTTCCTTGAGACATCAACGAGTGCCTTGAACATTGTTTCAATTGTCTTAAGACTTTCATCTGCAACAATACAATTGGAAGCTACGAATGTGTCTGTCCTCAGTACTACAAACTGTCTGCTGACAAGAAGTCGTGAGTGTTCAGAAGTGATCCTCATTCCCCTTTCCCTCCTTCAGATGCATCCAGGACAACAAGTGTGTACCCAAGAACAAATGCAATCCCGAGAGTGAACTGTGTGAATGGACTACTGGAGCATGCTCTTGCAAGCCTGGATTCAGAAAGGATCCAGTCACTAATGTGAGGAGAGAAAGAGAAGGAAGGGGATGGAGAGAATGATTGAAGGAATGCGCGAACATTAACGAGTGCAAGGAGGGATCATACAAATGTCCCCAACACTCAAAATGCGTCGATACCATTGGAAGCTACCAATGCGTGTGTATCAAGGGTAAGGAGTCTATGATAGGGATGAGAGGGGAAGGGAATGATACAGGATACGAGTTGAAGGGAGAAGTTTGTGAGAACATTGATGAGTGCGAGAGCAATCCTTGTCCTCACAACAAGTCAACGTGTCATGATACAGATGGATCATACGAGTAAGAAAGAAGAGAAGGAATGAGAAGAGAAGGGGAATTCAGATGCAAGTGTTTCGCTCCATTCATCCAATACACTCCATTCGACTGTGCTGAGAACAAATCTGCCACTGCCGAAGAATGCAACAAATGCCATAAACACTCAAGTTGTATTGTTGGTGAGTGAAGTGAACGGAGGGACGGGGAGAACTCAATGATACAGGACACTTCTCTGGTCTCTACAACTGTACTTGTGGCACTGGATACTCTGGAGATGGATACAACTGTACTGGTGGGACACTGTAAGGGGGCACAGTGACAGTCTCCTGTTTCAGGAATCGATGAGTGTAAACTGGGAACCCATGACTGTCATCCATTGGCAGACTGTAAGGATGAAGATCCCCTCTACAGTTGCAAGTGTCGTGAACCATATGAGGGAGATGGAAAGAACGTCTGCGAGAGTACTATCCTCCATTCCTCCATAGTGTTCATTCATTCCTTTCAGTTCCTAATCTCTGTCTTACCAAACACAATGATTGTCCTGCTGATGCAGAGTGTCAATCACTCAAGAAACCAGATGAGAATGGAAAATGGGTCAATTGTGTATGCAAGAAGAAAGGATTCCGATTCGATCCAAAGACAAGAGAATGTGTTGGTAAGAAGAGAAAGAGAAGAAAGGAAAAGAGATGATACTCAGACATCAACGAGTGTGAGGAATGCAAAGAGTACAAGGAATGTCCATGTCCAAAGGAGGCAAAGTGCAAGAATCTGGAAGGATCCTTCACTTGCATCTGTCCAGTTGGATTCGCCTACAATGCAGCCAACAACACTTGTGATGGTCAGTCGCATTTATGACATCTTGTATGACTGAGACTCCTTCTAGACGTCGATGAGTGCAAGGGTGGAGAATGGCAAGAGAAGTGTTGTAGTGGAAGATGTAACAATACAATCGGATCATGGGAATGTGTCTGTGATCCAGGATACAAGAATGAGGAGAAAAACAATCAAGTGTGCATTAGTGAGTGAATGGAATGGAAAGGGAGGAAGGGACTATTGCAGAGGACAAGTTCTGTGGAATCAAGGATAATTGTGATAAGAACACGACTGATTGTGTGGATGACACCATTGGATTCAAATGTCTGTGCAAAAAGGGACTACAGAAGATTGCGGGAGTTCACAACAAGTGCGAGGGTCAGTCAATACTGTATCTACCTCCTCTAAACAGCATGCCTTTCAGATCATAACGAATGCACGGCTGGAACTCATTCTTGTTCCCAGGATGGATCTGAGTACTGTACTAACACTTGGGCTAGCCATGCATGCAACTGTTCCAATGGATTCACAAAGGATGAAACGACAAAGAAGTGTCAACCTGACAACAAGTAGACATCGTTCACTCTCCTCTTCATCCCTTCCTTCAGATGTTCTCCTGAACAGTCTTCCAAATTGAACTGTGGTGTCTACTCGATCTGTGTTCTTCTTCCAGTCCAGGGCAAACCTGAACCAAAGTGCATCTGCGAGAGTGGATACTACGTGAGTGAATAACTCTTTCTCCAGAAAGACTCTTCTATTCTTCAGAGAGCAAAGGATGAGGATGTTTGTGTGGTTGTTCCACCCTGTCAGAATGACTTTGATTGTCCCACAAACTCTCGTTGTCAAGTTATCCAAGCACAGAACAAGACTGGAGGTTCCACAAGGCATACTGTAGCATCGACAGTATCTCATTCAGAGATTGGCAAATACTCTTGTATCTGCAACAACGACTTCGCTATGGTTGGACACGTGTGCCAGCCAATCAAGTACTGTGAGAAGTACGCCGATCTGTGTGGAGAGGTTGGAGGGATATGGATTGAAAGGGGTTGAAGACAAGACTTGAGGGAGTTTGTGAGGAGAGACTCGTTGCTCCCTTCTATGAATGTGTATGTCTACAAGGAAGGAAACAGGACAATAGCACTGCAAAGTGTACAAAGAGGACATGTGAAGATGTTAGATGCAGTCCATACTCAAAGTGCAAGGAGGCAAATGTAGGGATTGAGAAGAATGGACTGAGAAGAGTCTCCTCATTCAGGGAGGAACATTCTGTCAGTGTGATCCTGGATACGAAGGACTGGGAACTGTGGCATCCCCATGTACTCCAATCGATACTTGTACTAAACAGACTCCATGCTCACGATTCGGAACTTGCAAGTTAGTGAGGATTGTAGTGACAAAATACAGAGGATCACATCAGGAATGTTGCTGGAGGAAAGTACAACTGTACTTGTAATCAGGGATACAGAGGAAATGGAACATGGTGCAAGAGTTAGTACACAACACTCTTTCTTGTTCTAAGAGATTATTTCAGACATTGATGAATGTGTTGAGAAGACCCACAATTGTGATGTGAATGCCCTTTGTACTGATACTCAGGGAGGATTCAGTTGTACTTGTAAGGAAGGATACACAGGAAAAGGAACAAAGGGAGAATGTCACGGTGAGGGGAAGACTGTACACGGTGAAAGGGGAGATGACAGACATCAACGAGTGCTCGGACCCCAAGTCCAATCAGTGCGAACCAAAGACAACGACATGCAATAACACCGTGGGAAGCTATGAATGTCCATGCAAGAAGGGATATGAGAAGGCATCGAGTCCCTATACTTGTGTTGGTGAGGAGGGAATAGAGGGATGATTGAGTGAATGATGTCATCACAGACATCAACGAGTGTCTCAACAAGACTGTCTGTGATATCCATGTGTGTGCAAACAACGAAGGAAGTTACTCGTGCAATTGTCTGCCTGGATATGAGAATCCTCCTGGAAATGATAAGCAATGCAATAGTGAGTGAGGGAATGAGAAATGAGAATGAAGGGAGACAATCAGATATCAACGAGTGTAAGAAGGATCCTTGTCATCCTAATGCACAATGTGATGATACTCCTGGATCATACACATGTACTTGCAAGACTGGATACCAAGGTGGGGAAGACGAAGGGGAAGGGGATGAAGGGATATATTGAGGTGATGGAAGAAACTGTACAATCATTGATAAGTGCAAGGATGGAAAGAATGATTGTGATCTATCGAATACAAAGTGTCAGATGTTACCAGACAAGGCAGACTATCAATGCGAATGTCTCACTGGATATAAGAGACTCGACCATGTACAGAACCAATGTCAAGGTACACTCTACTGTCTATTCCTTCTTGATGAGAGTATTCAGATATCGATGAATGTCTGGATGAAAACACTCCATACGACAGAGAGACAACCAACTGCATCAACAATCCTGGATCATACACTCTCGAGTGCAAACCCGTATGAACTCTTATTGATTGACTCTCATTGTTCTTCTTTAGTTGTACACTGCTGCCTTCAAGTCCCAAGATGGAAAGAACATTTCATGTGTGGATCTCGATGAATGCGCAATGGACCCTGCATACAAGGAGACTCTCGATAAGGTTGACAACATCTTCAATCAAATTCATTGAAGAATTCAGATCGCGGCTGGAAAGGAAGTAGGATCATGGAAAGAAGTGATGGTTCCTCCTAAGGATCCCAAGTCTGGATATGCGATATGCTACAACTTGGTGAGTATTGACCATCTGTTCCTATTCATCCTCAATGCTCCTCAGGCTGTTTCTGGAAAACTCTTCTCAGCAGGAGTCTTCGCCATTAATGGAATTGTTCCCTTCTGCAAGAATCTTCAACCTAAAGTAGTATCCAACTTCACTTGGGTGGATAATCGTCAACGTGGATTCGAATGCACTTGTCTACCTCCCACGATCAGAAAAGATGTCACCGTCCCATTCAAGATATATGCTACTTGTCCAAGTGAGAAGAGGTGTAGATGAGAGGGTGGAAGGAGATGATTACAGACGATGGTTGCCCTTCATGTCCCACTCAGTACAATTACGAGTGCAATGAGGAGAAGAAAGAGTGTCAATGTAAGAAGGGATACACTGAGAGAAGTATTCAAGTCAATGGATCACCCGTGGCACAATGCGTTCGTCAGTATATTCTTGTAGTCAATCAATCAAAGATTAACTATTAAGAGTTTGAGTGTGGAGAGGGAGAAGCTCTTTCCCCTGTCCTTATGGGAGAAAAGGGAGCATATGCTCGTTGTGATTTGACAACCAAACGATATGTCGCCAATCCTGGATGGCAATTGGTCAGAGACAACAAGACATCGGCTCTCGTTGATGTTATTGGTAATGGGGAAGAGAAGGGGATGAGATAGAGTCTCATCATTCAGATATCGACGAGTGCAAGGAGAATCCTGATATCTGCTGCAACAGCAAGGCAACGTGTACAGGGCCCAACTGTGTCAAGGTGAGGAAAGAGAGAGGATAGAGTCTAGTGGTCGTATTCGCAGTGTTTCAATCTTCCTGGAACGTACAACTGTCGATCGGAGACTGTGGTGTGTACTGATGTGGATAAGAATACTTGTGAATGCAAGAGTGAGTTCATTCCATTCAATGGATGATAATCCTTATTCTCTCAGAGATTGACTGTCCTGTCGTCACTTCGTGGTACTATGATTGTAGTGGCCCTAAGGTTCCCTCCACTGTCGATTCATCCAAACGTGTCTGCACAAGACTCTTCTCAGGCAATCAATCCCTTATGACATTCGACAGCCTCAAGGTCACAAGCTCCCAGTATCATCTTGAAATGTTGCAATTTTGAAGGCTGCCCTAGAGCTTGCTACTAACAAGAAGTGCAAGTGTTGTTTCGATAGTGATGCAAGTGATCCAACCACTAATCCCCTATTCAACTATTATGGATCATGTGTTGGTGAGTAGATAAGAGAAGGCAGGGGATAGAGGAAGATGACAATTGTAGATGCATCCCAAGTGGACAGTGTCAAATGTGAAGGAGGAGTAAAGGCAAAGATATACGGTGGCCAAGTCATTTGTCCCAAGAGAACAGTCAAGCCAGTAGAGTAAGACATTGTGTACATTGAGTAGTGGGGGAATGATTTGACTTGAGGATCACTCCTGGAACAAGAATTGGACATCCAGATAACATCGTTGAAGTATGCGCCAAGAATGATGACAATATCTTCTTTGCTCAATTTGACGAGGACAACGACACTATCTTTGGTGTTCCCATTTAATGAGACTAATAAATATGTCTTTATGCAATGAATCAATATTCCGCATCCAGCAACATTTCAATCTCTTCCCTCAATGCGATGGGTTCTGTTGTCGGGGCATATCTGGAACAGAAACATTGATATTGAATGGATTCATATACAAACCTGGACACGACTCTTCCCTTTCGATCAACCAAGAACTTTGTAAAGTTCCATTTGATGGCATCAGTCAGTGTTCCTCCTTGTTCCTGAATAAGAAAAGGATGAAGAGTGACGCCATCGTGAACAAACCTCCTTGAGAAACTTCCACAAAGGATCTGCGTTATCTCCATTCACATCAATTTTGGCATACAAATGTGGAGTATAGTCAAATTGATCTTTGACGAATGTCTTGATATCTGCCTCACACGATGGTTCCTATATGAAGAATAGGAGAGTGCTCAAGGAGTTGATTCACTTGTGATCCAAATTGATTGCACGGAAAAGCAGCGACTTTGAAGCCTCGGTCTGCATATTCGTCTTCCAGAAGCTGAAAGGAAGACGTCAGGGGAAGGAAGGAATGAATACTCCACCTTGAACTGAGAATAGTGATTATGGGTGAAACCACATTGAGAAGCAACATTGACAATGAGAATAACTTGATCCCTTTAGAGAATATTTGAAGGAATGGAAAGAATGAGAGTTTACTTGTATTTTGACATTGAAACATCACTTCCATCCGCATCTTTGACTGTAAAATCATAAATGGAACGATGACCGGAAAGATCGTCGTCCACTCCAAAACTGGCAAATGACAATACAACGAATGATTCATACAGAATACTATTACCAGGTGACAAAAAGAAGAGGTAGAATGATGAAAAGTCGCATGTTTAGATGAATGAAATAGAGTTTATCGCCGTTGTTTAGGTGAATGGACAGAGAAGAGAGAGGGGAGGGTCAGTGAGAGAATGAAGAGAGGAATGGGAAAAGGATGAGAGAGAGTGAGAGAATGAGAGTGAGCACGGAATGAATTGATCACTTCCTCTTAGGAACACGCTACGATTCTCAAATTAGTTTGTTCAAACAATTCCGACTATATAAAATCCTCCCCCTTGTTGTCCATTCACTATTGATTTATACAGAATTTGAAATAAATAGTTTATCATTGGCTATAACTATAATAA
The DNA here is from genome assembly GCA_014805445.1 of Diplogasteroides magnus. Classification (NCBI taxonomy): domain Eukaryota; kingdom Metazoa; phylum Nematoda; class Chromadorea; order Rhabditida; family Diplogasteroididae; genus Diplogasteroides; species Diplogasteroides magnus. The sequence continues at coordinate 30,960 of JACMIF010000100.1, read as the reverse complement.
ATAAATCTACAATTATTTAGACTTGAGCAGAAGTTGACATTGTTTAGTAATCGATTCCCCGAGTGACCATGATTCACCAGGAATTCTGCGGACTTCCGACCTAAATGAAATTTAATCAGATAAATGAGTGCCATCTCACGTCGTCTGTGTCTTTGGCTCTTCATGTCCCTCATTCTCTTTCCTTGTCGTTGTTTGACTGAACAAATTCATCATTCAAACTAATTCTCCATTCATTCCTCACCCCACTACAGTTTCATCTCTTCCCATGTTGACGCAGAAATTGTATGGTTTCTTCGCAAATTTCGCCTGGGAACGAATGAAATTGAATGAATGATTAGTGATGTCATACATCTGTAGTAGAAGTGATTGATCCAATGAGAGAAAGACGAGAATTGATGGAATGAAGTTGAACTCCATCCAGAAGAAGTGAAGCAGAAGCAGTCAATGATGAAGAAGTACTATGAGGACAGTCTTGTATTGTATTGAATGAATGGACTCACTTCACTTGGATATTCACTCTACTGTCTCTATTCCACAGTGAAATCTCTGCTGATCCCAACACACGAATGGAAGTGGAAGCAGAAGAAGAGAAGTAGACGGAGAGTCCAGAAAGAAGAGGAAAGACTGAAGAGTGCAGACGGACTATGGAGGAACCCTGAATGGACATTCTGAAAGAGATGAGGAAGGGAAGGAGGAACCTCAAATGCCTTGATTATCTGTCCATTGGCTGACATGACTGCATTCATCATATCTGTGTGTCCTTCAAAGACAACGAAAGGAGGAATGGAATGACCAAGGAGGGAGAGACGAACGAGTGCCTGAGGATTTAATGAATACTTCTGAAGGAAAAGAGGACAACCTTTGGATTGGATCCTTCCAGAGCAGAGAAATCACTGTCAACGTATCCATCCAATCCTGATGATTCAATGTCCAACTGAAGACGAAAAATACTATGGGAATGGAAAGAAGATCAACCTCGAATAGTGAATGTTCTGCCAATCTTGGTCCGTTTCCTTTGAGTGCATCCAATGAGAGCTGAAGAAGAAGATGAGATGAAGCTTAGGGTGAAAGGCACGAGCTCCTTGGACTTTTACTCCACAATGGTGAAATGGCCATAAACAACCATCACACTCGTCATTCTAGCGTAGCATTAGTTTCACTATTATGGCGCAAATGTCCAAGGTGCTCGTGTTTTCCACCCGAATACTTACATGGGATCCCTTGAAGATTCCCTTTCCAAATTCACTCGATGAACGAAGTCGACCACGGAAACCAGCGAATTCTACAATGTCGTGATAGTGATAAGTGAGTAAGGGAATGGATACCAATGACATCTTCCCCGAATGAAGTGGAATCTGCATTGAGTGAACGTTGAGAGTAATTGGGACGGAAGACACGGAAACTACGAAGACGAGACCAGAAATCATCCTTTCCAACATCGAATGATCGACTGACAGAAACTGCATTGTACAGATATGACCATAATTCATGATCAGATGGAGAAACTAAGTGTTCTGTACGAAGGATGAGAGTAGCTGCATTCTGTTGATCAGGAACTGATCTGAATGAGAAAGATTACTGTAGTCTGGAGGAGGCTGCTTCACTTGATCAGAACATCCAGGGCTGCCATGCTTTCTCCAGTTGTCGACAATTGAGGACAAGTGTTACGGAAGATGCGAATGAGAGTTGAGATCAACTGTCAACTTCTTATTCTCCATGTCACTCAGTACTCGTTTACCTGACTATCGTAGAATGAATGGGGAACTCTTGCAATGACTTGAAGGGCACGAAGTTGAATGGATGGAGTGGTAGTGGGAGTACAGAGATGATCACGGGAATAGACAAAGGAACTGGAAGGAGAAGATGAAGGAATGAGGAATGGAGAGGGAATGAACCCCTGTTGAGGAAGATTGAGAAGAACTCCGAGAACTCTTTCCTTGCAGACTGTTGTATCACAATTGGTAGTGAGTACAGCGATGAACTTGTTGATTATCTGAACTTCTTCAATACTGGAATATCTTCATGAATCACCTCACCGCCCTCTTTCCAGTCTTGCACCGATTCACAGAACTCGGTGTACGTTCACAATCTCTTCTGAGTACTGTAGCCAGAGAATTGGCAAGTTGCCAATAGTATCTCTTTCCCTTGATTGAAATGTCCTTTTTGAGTTCAATCATCCAATACTGAATTGATGATTCCTTTTCACTCTTTCTCTATTGTCCTACCGTGAGTTCCTTGAGCCATTTGTCATCCTCTCCATGAATATTGTGAGAAAGACCAAAGAAGAAGTCAGAGTCGTATCTGGAGTATATTCTATTGAATAGAAGAGGATAGATTGAACCTGGAGAATGATGAATCCTTGCTGAAAATGACTTCCTTTGCCACTCTCAATGATTCGACTCCACCAAGGGAACCGAGGGCAGAGGACAGGACGGAACTACAATCTTTGTTACAAATACCAATTTCACTGCTTCACCTACCGAATATCGTAGTTGTCATCGTGTTGGATCATCTTTCCGAGAATGTCAAAGGAAGAGGGAGAACTGTTCTCAAGGGTCACCAACACCTCAAATAAGAAGAAGCTTCGGATTGTTGCAGAAGTCTGCAACCTCAATGAGATCAGAATATGCAGCCGAATGTTCCTCAGTCCACGATTTGTCATTCGAATGAATCTTTCGAAGTCGAATGATTGCGTTTTCAAGCTGAATGAAATAGAGTATTGAATTCACTCGGGGATTCTCTTCCACCTTCTTCTTCTGCACTTGTGGTTCGTCTAATTCTCCCAAAGTAACGTTCTCGTACAGTCTTTCACTGACTTGTTTGAATCCCAGAGTCTACAATTCAGTCTTAATTCTATGATACAGACAGTGTAAGTACAGTGAGTGCACAATTGTGGATGGAATCATCCGGAAGGCAAGGTCTGTCAGTGATGGAAACTGTACGATTGTTCATTTCCATGTGGGACCTGAACTTGATTCTTCCTGTGCAGGGAGAATGTACTGTACCTTGTCTCAATGACTAGTCCAAACTTCTCATCAAAAGGAGAAGCAACAGCGAGTTCTTCAATGGAATCAATCACCACGATGTCTGCATCAACTTTGACGTTTTGTCTGAATAGAGTTCACTATAATCAGAAGAGAAAGGGAAAGAGTACAGATAATGGACGTCATTCTTGTATCGAATTGGAAGAAGTCCATTCATTCGAGTACTGTTACTGAAAGGAGACAAGTCATGACACTCTCTCATTCACAGTCAACTAACACTATTCCCTTCATGTCACAATCTTTCATCTGCCTTCTGAAGTGCTTATCCTCTGGTTTACTGAAGAAGACATGACAATGTCCATAGGGTGTTGCCTGATGAAGAATGATATTCAGTCGTATACGCAGTCATTCACTCACAACATATTGTTCATCTCCCTCTCCAGATTCTGCAGGAGTGTATATGTGATGTACAATTGCATATAGGAAGTTCCATCGTGGAACGTATCCTTCCTCCACATCTCTGTTATTCATTCCTAATTCAGTCCAATTCATTCTCACTCACTTTGGGTCAATGTACACTTGTAGAAGGTTGTTTCCTCCTCTTCTGAAGTTGACCCACAAGGGAGGAGGATTACCACAATTGCCCGAGATACAGGATGCCAACTGAAAGAACAACACTCTCCGTCATCTCCTTTCTGTACTAACAGTCCATTTTCCCAGTGTTTCTCCTTCGGCATGGGCGAGAATGTCAAATGTGAGATTGGCCTCTACGAATGTGGAGGGAGATGCCTCCTTATTGGGAAGGATGTCATACAGAACAGTCTCTGACTTGAATGAGTACTCGAAGTGAAGCTTCCTCAAATAAGAGACATTTCAAAGACTGAACAGAACATACATAATCCAAGATTGGGGATGTTTGAATGCAGACAAACCTTGTTTTATTTGAACTGGGAGGAGGAGCAGCTTGAGGAAGATCTTCTCTCTTTCCTTTTCTACGTGGCTGATCGTCGGCTAAAAGATGACGTGAGGGTTTCAAGATCTCATGATTCCAGAGAAGTAATGAGAACTGTACTTGTACTGAGAGCTTCTAGTTTGACAAAGATAATGAAGAAGGGTAAAATGTAACCTGTGACATACAGTAATCCTAGAAGGAATATGAGTGTGACTGTCCGGTAGAAGGCCATGATGTCCACTGAAGCCTTCTCCTTCCACTCTCTTCACTTTCCCTTCTCTCTTTCCTCTTATCATTGTCCTTTCACTCTCTCAGTCCCTTATCTCTCCATTCAAGTCCAATGATATCAGTGTAGGGCCACGTATGCTTACAGCCTCATCTCTTCACATCACATAATTATGGTGTATTTGTGCATTTGTGCACAAGGATACAATGTTTGCAGTCTTGTTACAGACAAATGGCGACAAATATCATATACTTACTCAGAAAGGAGAGTATTTTCGGATCTGACCGGGTAAACTCATTTTGCCCCGGCGTGTACACAGTCGGAACCGAAAAATGATGCGCAGTGGAGCGCTGATTTGTGCGTGGAAACGCGGCAAATTTCCAAAGCCCCGCCCACTCAGCTCATGCCTCGGGCGACAAACCCACGTGTTTTCTTTCCTCATCTCGGGCGCCCGTTTGTCACTTTCCTTATATCTTCGCAATTTATAGGAATTCCCTCCTTCTCGCTCTAGTCGACTGCTGATATCGGTCGAGCAAGCTGATTTGCGCACGATATTCCCCGAAAAGTTGTACTTTCCGGAAAGCTTTTCTCTGTAACTGTTGCCATTGCATAGCACATGTACATGTCCTTAAATTTACTACTTCCTGTACACCGATAACAGCACGATATTCCTTGTAATGTCTGAACACCATTGGTGTTTATTCTGAGTTTTAGCAGAAGATAATTGGTGGGACAGGCGAGTAACTAGTTCTCAAAGAAGGTTGTATGTCGATGTCGTTCGTTGTCTCCTTTCTATCTTCATTCTCTTGTTAGGAACGACAACCTCTGTTATCACTTGGTGCCATATCGAATGTTTCTCTCTTCTTATTGTTGATAGATGGAATCATTTGAGATGGCTTCCTCTTCTGATGGTGGAACACTACGAAGGAAAGGAGACCGTCGACTATTCGAATCATTTGTCGTTGCTGGATTAGACGTAAGTCTATTCATTTTCTTAATTTCTTAAATGGAGCTTATTTGTGACTAAGGGACGTTCAGAAAAAGATCGCCTTTCCCCATTTCCTGTTGGTCTATGATTCAGCATTGAAGGGGCAAATGAAATCACAAAAGAATTTAACAAAGAATCAAAGCGATAACATGATCAAATCCCTGGGTGTACATCTCTCATTCTCATTCATCTTTAGGAGTCTCGATTGGAGCCTTTGACTGCTCATCCTCAAGAATGTGGACAACGAACGTCCCAAATAATTGCACCCATAACAGACATCTGTGTTATCTTCCCTTCCCTTGGAGAGTCTGTCAGTCCTTTCTTCCCCTTTCCATTCATGTCTGAGGGGGGGGACACAATGCAGGTGGTCTATTAAGGTGCCCGAAGGCTTTGACTGTCTCTCCTCTACACCACTCGGATATCCTGCGGATTTGAATCACGGTTCACTCAGGGTGGGGAGACTCAATGAGGACAGAGGCCATTGTGACTATTGTTGCAGGTTCCCAATGCATTCATCTGCTACAGAAGGGGATTCCACAAACCACCACTCGTCGATATCGGATTACTTGACAAAGGTAATGGAAATGATACTGTAGTCTTAAGTGGAGACACCAATTCTATTGTGAAGGAATGTGTGGTTTGAATAGATGGATGTAATGGTGTATTACAGGTCGTGGAGAAAAGCCGTGTGTAGACTCGACTACTGTAAGCAGTACACCTTTTGGGAGGAGTGCAAATGTGAACAATGCATCACAGGCTTGTATCGTGTTGTAATTCCACGAAGATTGTATTCCTTCAGCCGATATTTCTGACATTTCGTCGTTCATCTCCCGATGCTCCTCCTTCTCAACTTGTAGTGAGTCTTTTCATTCTCGATTCTATCCTATTCTTGTCACTTCAGGTCACTCATTTGTGTGTTATTCTTGCGAACAAAGGAGAAGTCGCACCCCACACGTACTACAAGATCCCCACTAATCTCAACAAGGTTACTCTCATGGCATTGTCATTTCAATTTACTGGTACAATTACTGCGGTATTCCTGTTGACAATACTGCAGTAACTCTCCCAGTAATTGAAATGTTTGTTCACAGATCAGTGCACAAATAACCTCGTATACTCGGGCCACAAAAGTGCGTGGGCAGAGCATATTTGACGAATTTTTGAAAATGCACTGAAATATTGGAGCCGATATGTCGGAATAATTTTGCGTAGCAGTACTAATTCACAAGCGCTTTCAAATAAAATTAGCAACAATTCTGAAACAAGCGTAAATTTTTTTGAACATTTTGATCCTTCGCTCTTTTAGCTCCATCGCTCCAAAATTGGTGTTTGGTTTATAACTTTCGTGGAACTTTTTTATCCATTTCCTTTGACAGAAGAACACGCCAAAACCAGCCGTATCAAATAGCGCTTACAGTTGATAAGAGTTGAATATTCGGTCAAGGGATCCTTTAAAATGCGTTCAAATATTCCATTGGCAAAAATCTCAAGATGCAATAATCACCGGATTAGTGCAGAAAATTCCTGGAAATATGCGAGGGAGTCCCGTTCTCATAGATTTGTTAAGTTGAAGAGCGGGGGTTGTATTCTGAAGAGCGGGGGGAGTCTATACGATTTTCATATTCGATTATTAGTAAACGAGGTATTTGCCCACTGTCACAGATCATTTCAAAAGTTTGTCCATTGCAGGGAATCGTGGGTTCTGATGTGTATCTTTGCTACAAGAAGTCACAGGGGAACTGCAAAAGAATCGCCTACAAACCACTGGTAACATTTTCTAACACATTGGTCACAAACCATACATTATAATACAAATTGCAGGTTCTGGACTGTTTTCCATCGTTACCACCTGAGAAGGAAGAAGATGAGAATGTGGATGAGAAGAGTGAAGGGAAGGATGAAGAGGAACATATGGCACCTTCCCTCATTCACAATGTTCCCATGTTCTGTCTTCCAATGGGTGCTGCTATTGAATGTTGGCCTGCCAGGTATTAGTGTACTCATGTGAATGAAGTATATGTTATTCTGCAGATCTCAACAACCAGATAAGATCTTCAGTACATTTGTGTTGACAGATGAGGTAAACCTAATGTGAAGTGACAATTGTCTCATTCTAGTACTTAAGGCTGGTGCCAAGTTCTACGGTGCATCCGTGACATTCTATGAATCGTACAAGGGACAGTTGAGTGATGAACAATTGGAGAAACTTGAGGTATCTAGATTGACAAGTCTTTGTAATCAATATGTTGTTATTCAGTTGAAGAATGAGAAGGATGATGATGAAACGACTCATGCGGCTACTGTAGAAGATAATTCATCTACGAATGATCCTGCAGAACAGGTTATCACTCTCTTTTAGTTCATTCATTACGTTGTACTGTTTAGCTTCGATTCTATGTTAACTGTTCCATTTGCATCGTGAGTAAGTATCCTTTCTTCTCGGCTTTCAAAAGGTATCACTTCTACTTATTTCTCATTTCCATATCATTCTATTGAGATTCCTCTTCCACATTCATCGAATGACATTTGATCCTTCTGCTATGTACAGTATTCCCATTGAGCGATACATCAGTCACATGGTATGTCTCCTCTTCTTATCCATTCCATCAATTACCGTAATCCTTCCTTCTCCATTCCATCGACTACCGTAATCCTTCCTCCTTTCAGATGTACGAAGTCTCATTTCCCACTCCTCGTCGTCCCCGTGTAATGATGCAATTGGGTGCAGAGACAATTGCCTTTGAGAGTTACGATGACAGTCAACTTCCACTCACAGGAGCTATGTTATTCGACACTCTCAAGTGGGGATTACTGTAGATTGTGTAGTACTGTATGATGATTGAGATGTCTGAGACCGGAGAATCTGATGTATCTCATGTTGTGTGCTCTACTTGAACAGAAGATCCTCATTCATTCTCTGAGGTGATCTCTTCTCCTTCTGAATGACTATCCTCTATTCTCTTTCAGACCTTATCTTCTGACTGCTGTGTCTGAGTCTATCCTTGCCCTTATGTTTCCCTTCCATTGGCAGTGTCCTTATGTTCCTCAATGTCCTCTTGCATTGGCAGGAGTCCTCCATGCACCTGTTCCCTTCATTGCAGGAGTTGATTCACGGTATTCTTATTTCATTCTCTTCTTTCTATGCTCTTGCATGTTAATCATTGTCATTTTCAGTTACTTTGAATTGTTCGAGGAGCCTCCACTAGATGTGACTTGTTTCGATTTGGATACTGGTCAGTATTCACTCACGCCATCTTTTGAAACATATTCCATCCAGGTACAATCTCCGCCTCTTCCATCCGCAAGTCAATCAAACTGTCCATGTTACCAAAGCACGCAATCAAACAACTGAAGAGCACACTGGAGAGCATACAGACTGAGTGAGGCGAAACATGCCGAATGTGTCGAATATTCGCGTACGGGACATCTCGGAATAAAGACAACTTGGAAAAAAATTTCCGTTCAAATTACGCTTTTTGCGCTTACATTTTACGCTTTTTTCCGAGTTGTCTATTTTCCGGGTTGTACAACACGCGAATATTCATGACCGATAATCTCATTTTGCGGTTATCTTGACATATACTAATTGTGTGTGAATTTTATACCTATCTGTTTTATGTGAGATATTGATTGCAGACTGTCGAAGGAAGACTTTCGAGTGAGCAAACAACAATATGTGGCAGACTACATTCCAGTAGAGACTGATCAGATTATACAAAAGAAGAGAAAGGCAATCGAGACACAGATTCATGATGCATTCCTCAAGTGAGTATACAATGGATACTGTATCTACTGTGATTACAGACTCATGGATACTGTATCTACTGTGATTACAGACTCATGGATACTGTATCTACTGTGATTACAGACTCATGGCTCATGTGATGCGTGACTACCAACGATATCTTCGTCCCATAACATCTCGGCCAGGAGAAGCAGACATGGACACAAGTAAACTGTTTGACAAGGAGGCCTTTCTGGCAAGTAGAGAGAAGAATGCAGGAGAGTTCTACAGGAGGTACTGTAGGAGAAGAGGGGGGAAGGAGTGAAGAGAATGATTCAGACTGGCAGATACTCAATTATTCGATCGATTCATACAGGAAAGATGTTTTGTGAGTGACAAGAATGCATATAATGCATTCTTTGATGATTGTATAGCAAAGATTATAGTAGGTGGTAAGTGAATATCATCTCATACTATAATGAATCAATGTTTAGAATCACATCGAGTAGAAGGGTCCTTGTTGGATACAGGCACTGATTCAGTTACTAGCTCCTTGTCAGGTTCCACTTCACTCTTCTGCTATCCTGGATTACTGTATCTTCAGATCATACAGTATTCATCGCTCCTCCTGAACCTTTACTCAATGATAATGGAGAGGAGAGAAAATTCTTGTATAAGGTTGGTCGACTTATTCATTTTGTTTCCAACTTTTTGTTCTCTTCAGGAGGGATTTCCTCGTCGTTTGGATTCATATTTGTTTCAATTGGATAAACTCAATCTGGATGCAAAGAGGATTGAAGGAAGAGAGAACACGAGACTTCATGGTGAGAATCAATTCTTTATCCCATTAATATCAATCTATCAATACTACCAATCAGAGACCATCTTGTACATATTACAATGTAATTTAATGTACTTTCAGCCGAGTCTCGTTGTGTTTGTCTCCGTACAAAACCTGAGATTCGATCATCTTTGATGGCAGCAAGGAATGCAGTCAAGACTAATCCTGTAAGTCATTCAACCCTCTTCTTATGTCAATTGATGTACTTTAAGGTCAATTGGTCAAAGACTCTTCTCTTCTATTCTTATTCCCTCTGGTTTATGACTTTTCCTTCCCTTCTCAAACTTTCGAAGAACAAGAAAAAGACACTGAGACTGGCCTTTCATGTGAGAACTGACTGTTATGAATTCAATTGTACAATCACATGTTGAGGTCCTGGCACGAATGGAATACACGGAGATCTTTCCACTCGACCAGGTATGCTGTATCCCAGTATACTGTAATGTACTCATCTTGACATTCAGGTACCCTTCCGTATTCTCATTTCATTGTGTGGAGAACACGAAGAGGCCGCACTTGCTGTCAAAGTACTGCAGGTGAGAGATTACGGTAGTATTTCACTCGAGATGACTGTTCAGTCAATGCGAAGACAGGCATTGGAACAGAATGCAGTTACATATGGAGTGTACCATAGAGCAGTTATGAATGCCAAGTGAGTCCTTTCCTCAATCCCCTCACAGGTGTGTGGTCAAAATAGAAACGTTTTTGTGGACATTTTTGCAAAAAAAAATATTCCGTTTTTCTCAGCAAAATAGGACAAAATCATTAAAATTTACGAAATTTAACATGGAATGATTGCTAAATTTCGTTAAAAGGTAAAAATCGTTCAATTTGTTTCAGAAATTTTTTGAAAATTATTTTTTTCGTATTTAAAAAAAAAATGTTTTTAAAAGCAAAGCGAAAAATATGGACACCCCTCATTCCTATTGTGATTCTCTTCAGATGGCCTTCCCCCTCTGCTCTGATTGCCTCCCGTGCATGGTGCACTCTAAGAGTGACCATAGGAGCCTGCGCCCGTCTTCGTTGTGCCTTTCGTGTTGCTCATGGTAGATTTCCTTCTGGAAGTGGATACACTCCTCCCCCTCTTCCTACCACAAAGGACAAGGAAGGAGAAGGAATATCAGTGAGTGATGCAGGATATCATAGTGATCAACAGAAGGACAGTATCAATCAGGAGGTACCATATCGAGTGTTAGAGTCTACAGTAATCTCCCGTTCAGGACTCTCCATTAGACACTGCTCCATATGTGATTGAACATCATCCTTTGGATGCAAAGGGAAGTGGAGAGAAGAGAGGAAGGACTGCTGTACAATATGTGACAGAAGACGCGGATCCATTGGGTGCACTATCGATTGGAGAACTCAAGGTTACATTGTTCATACTGTAGGATATGAGTAGAGACATCGTTCAGACAGCCAATCCATCCACTCTCATGTCTCCTTCTCGTGCTAGATTTCTGGAGGATCACAAGGAGGAAAGGGCACTATTCAAGGAACAAGAAATCAATCCAGTGAGAGATACTGTAAAGGAGAAGAAGGTATATTAGGGATGAAGTACTATATTGTTATGGTTTTGATTACAGAGTGGTCCTTCTTCTTGGTTCAAAGGTTTGACTAGTAGTCCCATCATTCGTATGATCAAGAGTACCACATTTGGTTAGTTGACATACAAAAGACGACGATAATGATTGATTCATTCAGAATCATCTTCTGATCGTCGTTCTTCTTCTGATGCAGCTTCCACTTCTTCCCATGATAAAACATCCAATATGGTAAGTCTTTCTATTCTCTTCCTCACTCAGATTGATCCCTCAGGTGATGTCTCCCTCTTTCCATTCACTCGTGGGAAACCTCAAGAGAGGATACGATAGTGTCATCAAGGAGTGTATGTCTTATAATATATAATATTCATCATTGTAGTACCATCAGAACTGATATTATTGTATTCAGCTGTACGTTCTGGAATGAATAATCTTGTGAATGGACTCAATCGATCATACGGTCCCAATGGAAGTGGAACACTCTTTGGAGGAGATGATGTCAGTATCACTTCTATTGTATATTAATTGTTGTTATCTACAGGAAGATGAGAGATCAGAGACTGATTTGGATCTGGAAGATCCTGCATTCATCCTTGATTCAGGGAAAACTGGTTCACTCCTGGGAGAATATTGGTGGATGAAAGGAGGTGAAAAGAGATTGTTGACCATAATGAGGTCATCTTTCAGAAGAAGATCTTGATGAAGATGAAGCAGAGGACGATTGTGCACTTGTAATGGAGGTATACATATATTGAAAGGATGATAAGTACCAATTGTACAATTCAGGTCACTTTGTCAACATGTACTCGATGTCCCGATTGTCTAACTGTCATCTACGATGAAGATATCATGTCAGGATGGAAGGTACTGTAATGACTACCATATTGATTACTTTGACTTATTGAGGTGGATGACCAGACTCTCAACACGGATTGTCCCTATTGTTCATCTGATGCAGGTGATTACTTCTCAAGATTCTCTTTCTATTGAATGTTCTGTTTAGGTCCTTCAACTTCCACAACTTCCTCTTCTTCATCAAAGTTGAAAGAGAAGGGATCATTTGTTCCAGAGATGAGAATACGAAGGAGGTGAGTGAATAGTCTTGATCTATCATATCATTGTGTATAGATGGATGTCCTCTGGTATATCCAGTTGGTATTCACCTTCTGAAGGAGCAAGAATGGCTGCAGGAAAGAGGATACTTACACAATTGGATGTATGTTGAGGGTACTATTCACTTTTCATTCCCTCTTCATAGGAGGAGACGATGGCCCAACGGAAAAAGAAAATAGAAGAGGAAATTGAAAGAAGAAACAAAGAGGTATCCTCATTATACTCATGATTACGGTAAACGACGTGTTCAGTTACCGGGTGAAGAGACAGTGAATGCATTGTCACCATTGGTACTAAGGAAAGAAATGGAAAGCATACTTGCGAATGACATCCATGCACTTACAGTATGTTGTGATTACTGTACTAATGAATGTGAATATTGATTACAGGATCGTTCCCTCATGGAATCTCATCGTGTAGTGTATTGGAACCTAGTGTACTATATGAGAAGACTTGCCCTTCCTTCTCATTTGTACAGGTACTGGATGAATGAGTTATTTCACTGTTTTCTGGCTGCGCACTTTTTTTGTTTTAGATTTTGTTACTTTACTTGAGATTTTAAAAAATAGGGAATATTCGAATTTTCACTCGAAAATTTGTCTTGAATTTTTTTGTGATTTTGAGCAGTTTGTTGTAAAAAAAAATTTTTTGAAATGTGAAAATGATATTAAATATGCTAAAGAAATAGCCCTTCTCGGGCATATAATGAAAGGCTGAGACTTGTTTTCGAACGTAGATCCAGATATTCTATTTAGAAATTTAAAAAAAATTAAGCGAAGTCAAAAAATATTTTGATTTTTGAAATTTATTTTTTTGCCCAGCCCTGTATTGTATCGTTTCAGATGGTTGGGTGGTCGTGTACAGATTCGATGTGTGTACGATAGACCAGACCAACACACAGACACTCTTCCTCTCTTCCTTGCCAATCCATCCAATTCACATGTACACATTGATTCCCTTTCCTCTTTATACTCTCATTTGAGTTGTTGAATCCTTCTCTTCCTCTACAACGAAAGAGGGAAGTATGGGAGGAAGTGACTAAGGCCGTAATAGAGAACAGACTATTTGCTGCAATGCAGGTACGGTAGATGATATGACAATCGAATGATCATGTTCCCATTTCAGTGTATAGTCAATGAACATCGTCGAATAGTTGATTCTGGACAGATAGTTCTTGCCCGACACGTTCCTCTATTCAGGTTTGTCATACTGTATCCATAGTTATCGATTTATGAATAACATCTTTCCCATTAAATTGATAGTCCCGGCGAAAAGCTCCTCATAGACTCCCCGGACAACTTATTCATTGTTTGATATTCAGAGACCTTCTCTTCACTTCTGTGGATCGATTTGGGAGATCTTTAATGAGAGATCATCTTGATCTCACATACAGGTACCGTATCTCTTTCACAGGATTACGGTATTGATGAAGTGAGTGAAAATGTATGATTAAGAGATGACTGGCAACACGTTCCTCCTCGTATTGGTGAGATTCTTCCCATTCAAGATTGTCCACAGAAACCATCACAAAGAGCGTGTAGGAAGGTATTCTTCCCTCTTGATTTGTACTAAATCCTCTTTCCTTCTCCATCGCATTTTTATTCCTTTCTTCACTAGATCAATGATTGAATTTGGAATGTAAGAATTCATAGCCGCCTTTGCTTTACTCTTGGTTAGTGCCGATATATCATGTAAAATACACTCGATTTATAGATTTGTATATCTATTTCCCTCTATTGTGTATGAAATGACCCGTAGAATGTGCAAGAGTTGCCATTATTGTCTGATTGTAGAGACTGGTCCCATCCTGGTTGTGTTATCAAATCAATCACAATTGGGTACATTCTATCTTTGGTGAATGATAACATTGAACGTACAAATGAGAATGAATAGTCCATTTAAGAGTTCTAGTCTCTAACTCTGTAGCATAATCACTTACGTAGGATGATTGACATGTCCTTCCTTTTTTCTTCTCTGTGATGTTCCTTCTAATGCAATTCGTGCTGATTCCTCCATCCCATATAGTGCTATTGTTACAGAGTAAACGATAAATAAATTATATTCCATTACCAGTCATTCATCCAATGAACAATGCAATCGTACCTATATCGTATCCATACTTTGTCTACCGTATAATCATCGATCGAAATTGAATATGAATGTCTAGAGAGGGGATGACTGAACAGGGTTCGTCAACTGTAGAAGTTATATCACAAATGTTGACTGGAGATGAAGGAAGAGTGAGAATGAAGTGAGGATACGGTAATACTCTCATCTACAAGATGTTCCATTGCAGAGATACACTCACTTCTATCATTGTCAGTACTCGAGGTCCCATTGCATTCTTTCGAGTGAAGAAGTTCGTGGTGAGAGTTCATCTTGACTCAAGAACATTACAGTATGACAGGGTTCTCATGAGAGGATATTGGGACACAAGGAAGGAGGAATTGGAAAGAAGTGGTACAATGAAAGATATCGTTCGTATTTGATATTCTTTCTAAGGAATCTTCATCCTGAAGAGGCAATATTTCTTGTTGAATCGTGTCAAGGAATGGCAGTCAATGAGGGACAAAGGCCTCTATGTCTAGAGGTATTCACACAGTTCACTCTCACTACAGTATACCTTCTTCCCTTCAGGAACTCCTCAACTTTGCTGGTCGTGGTGGACTCTCCATGCATGCATATGCAGTCTATGCAGCAGCTAAGAGGGCAGGATTCGTTGTTTGTCGTCCATCGTCAGTGTCGATTGACATCAAATCGGGTATCTGTACTATTTAGAGACTGTAGGCCGGTTCAACCAGTGAAAAAGGAGAGTGGAGACGGAGGAGGAGATGGTAGGAAAGAAAAGGTTTGATGAGGATTTGGATAATGTTGATGATATGTTCTCGAGTCTTTATCAATTCTTCCATTTCGTCCTCGTCCATCTTGTTTCTCATCTCTTCCTTCGATGGACAAGCCATATGGAATTGTAAGTCAATTCAATCACATATTATGTCGCGTTCAAATTAGTCGAAAAAAATTTTCTGGAATATTCCGCAAGTTCTTTTTACAACAGTTATCGAAAATATTTCGCGTTTGGAGAAAAATCCTCTCTACGTGAAATATTTCCAATCACGGGTGTAAAAGACAATTCCAGAACTTTTTAATCTGCCATAGGGAATTCGTGATATGGTACGGCGGACTTCACAGTTCTGGAGAACTTGCGAAATATTTCGGAAAACCGTTTTGTCATAATTTGAACGCGACATGACTCTTCATTCAGCTCCTCTCTTCCATACACTCCAATCTCCTTCCAAATGGTTGTGAATCTTCAACAATTGGGGCGGTCACCATTGGATGTAAGTCATTCATATCATTCCCATCATTCAACTCAGCCATCTCCAGCTGTTGTGGATGAAAAGAAATTATGGGCGAAGTCTACAGCGGAACCATTGCCTGAGACTTCAAAGGGACCCCAGAAGAAGGGAGGGAAGAAGAAGGAGGTATGTAAGGGATGAGACAGAAGGGATTACTGTAGTATTGATTGAGTGGAAGGGATCACTTCGTCCTCGTCATTGGCCTCCATTGAGAAATGCAACGAAAGGAGTGAAGACATGGAAGGAATTCAGTGAGAGAAAGAGGAAGATAATAGGAAGGTGGGTGGATGGATGCATGTATCCTGGATACGATTGATAGATTCAGAGGGATTCTTCCTGTTCGATTGTCTCCTTCTGGTAGTCCTTCTCTTCCTTCTCCAATTGTACACTTTCTTCTCTACTCAGTCAATGGATATTCTCACTACAAGAGAGATTCTGCAGTCATTCGACCCGCGTACAGAGTACAAGTACACGAGTGAATTGCACGCGAGGTCATTCTTTTGCAACATTTCCCTTTCAGTTATCGCACCGGTCCTTTGAAGGCTTTTCCATCCAAAAACGGTAATCATCTCATATCGGAATGACGACATTGTTGTCCCTTTTCAGATGTTTGTCCTTCGAATCCTTCATTGGATGAGGGAATTCCTCTTTTGGAGGCTGTAGTCGAAGGACCACGAGTGGCATTCAGGTGAGGATTACGGTATTCTGTTGGTGAGTGGTGTGATGGGGGATATTGCAGAAAGACGAGTGGTGAATGGATTGAATTGGGAACACTTCTGCAGAAATGAAGGAACTGTTAGAGGTTAGCAACGTGTATAGATGTTAGACATATCATAGTCGTTAAATGTTTTTTACCAGCCTGAATTGAAATGTTGGGGGGATTTTGTTGGTCGTTATTTGTTTTCTTTTCGTGTAGTGTCATTCTAATAGCACAAACCTCATAACTGACAAAAGTAGCTTTAGTAACTGGTGCTCTGTTGTTTGGAATGTTAGTCAAAACTTTTTAAAAATTTTTGTTCAAAATATTTATTGACTTCACTTTGGATTCCTCTTTACTGAAATTCGGTGGTTTTTTTTCTGAAATCGATAAAATAAATAATTTTATCTATAGTAAAGATCATAGAATAGATCTGCATAGACTCTGATATATACAACGTTATCTCCTCAAAATACCTATAACGGGGATCTTACTGACGAAGAAAAGTATCACGTATTTGAGAGGTCGAACATGGCATGCAAATTGCGTCTTTTTGATAATTTCAAAAAGTGATGATGAACTCTAACAACAGATAAGTCTAAGAATGATTGCAAACAAGTTGATGCGTAAGTTTGTGTTGAATTGGAAATGGTGGTCTTATAAGGAGAGAACCCGTGATTATAGATGGTTGTGATGAGAACTGATTGAATACTCTGACTAGAAGATGCAAATAGAGAGCAAAGGGAGAAATACCCGTAGTGAGAGGGGAACTATTGGTGAAGGAGAATGAAAGAATAGTCAATGAGTCATATGAGCACAAAGGAAAGAACAAATGAGAATGCAACTATCACAATTGGGAAATGCAAATATTGGTCAATTGCTCGTTTTCCTTGCCATCGGGAGTCCTCTCACGTACCTACAAAGGGGAATGGGAAGAGATTTTATTGTTATATAGTACCTGATTGAGATCCTGGGCAAATGTAACACGAGGTTCATCATCATGACTGTCTCCATCTACAGTCTTATCTCCTCCACAACACCATCCTGATCTCTTCTTCCTCAATACAAATAGTTACTCCCTTCTATCCTCTCCTATCTCAACCTCTGTCTGACTACATTACTAGATGAAGATGCAGCACTGAGTGGAGGAGTGGATCGAACTCCTTCGAAGGCAACATCTGCCTCTACAAACTCTCTTTCTGTTGCCTTCTCTAGACATTGTAGTAGATGATGATGTTGTATCTCGAAGATGTCCTCATCCCTGAAGTTCACCCTCTGTCCTCTTCAGACTGTCTATTCACTCACTTGAGTGCATCCAATGGTAGTAATCCCTCTTCGAATGCTTGCATCCTCGCTTCATGTGCCTTCTTCTTATTGAACAATGCTTGTCCAGAGGCATTCTTCACTATTCGAATCCGTGCCAGTCGTGCTTTCTACATTGAATTGTCCTTTCCATTCATTCTTCCTCTACCATGAATACCTTCTGTGCTCTTCGTTTATCTGCTCTTTGATTCTGATGGTAGATACGTGAGAAGTTGGATACAATCACAGGAACAGGAAGTGCAATGACCAACACTCCCGAAAGTGAACAGATTCCTCCCACGATCTTCCCCATTACTGTAGATGGCACCATGTCTCCTGAACAATCTGGTTGATATCTTCGTATTGGTGATTGCATACCGTATCCAAGTGTAGTGAGGGTTACGATGGTATACCAGAAGGCAGCTGGTATTGAGGAGAATCTGCATGTACAGGATACATACAATCCTCTATGATTGTCTCACCGGGTGCCCTCTACTTTCTTCTCTGCATAAAACATAATGGTGGCAAATATAATGATTGCCATTGCGAGAGAGAAAACGAGGAATCCGAGTTCAGATGCACATGATTTAAGTGTGTATCCCAATATCCGAAGTCCCTCAAAGACTCTTTCTATTCACTATTCCACTCACAAAACAATGTCTATTGTCAGAACAGAAAGTAACCTGTGAATGTCGCGAAAACTTGAATATCCGAAAGACTCTCTGAACAAATGAACATTGTCATAACAACCAAGGGTAGACTGTCAACTTACAAATACTCGAAGTGTCACAAATGCCCCTGAGAAGTCTTTGTTGTTCTGAAAACAGAGACCGACGTAGTAGGGCATGATGGCCACTACATCGATGACTGACATTATTGATCGGACGAATCGACATCTGAATGAGAATTGTGTTGATTGTTGTTATGCATTGATTGGTTGACCTGTCTGGTGCTGCATATAATCTCAACATATACTCTATAGTGAATATGATAACACAAGCAGTGTCCAGGACGAAGAACTGAAATTGATTCTCCCCTCATTCTTCATCTTTTGTGCTGTGAGGAAATGAGAAGAAAGAGAAGAGGAAACTCTATCAGAATCACGGGAAAGGAGTCTTTCATCCATGGGAATCTCCTCTTCCCACGCAGTGAAAGACGAAAGGAGGAAAGAAGGAAGTACCTGTTTCTCATATAAGTCTCCACAGGAGATGGAAGTACGATCATCCAGATATCTGAAGGAATAGAATGAGATTGAGAAAAGGAAGGAATGCATTCACTTGCATGGAATTGTCTCAATGATGTTACACATAACAGATACTGCAATAAAGAATCCAGTCACATAATAGAATACAAGGGCAATAGAGGATGTATGGGGATTCTCAAATGCTGCCCACATCTTCTCCTGTAATCATTTGTATGTTGATTCTCGTGAATGTTCCTCTCACTTGTAATGACTGCATCAACTTTGTTGCATCGATTGTCTCCAGTCTTTCTTCCAGAAGTCTCTCCTGATTCTCCCTTTTCTTGTCCTCAACACTCCATTCTCTACAGTAACCACTCCTTCTACTCCACCTTGTAGTCCTCATAACAGCAATCTGAGATGAGGTCAGGCATGATTCCGAAGAACGACAGTTCCTCGTCATATGCAACGAGACATTCATGTCGGGGATACTGTAACATTTGCATCTTTCGTTGTGAGATTCAATCCCTCACTCACGTGAAGCTTTCCAGTCCTATAGAATGTGAGAATGTGTCGGAATATGTCGGGATCCCGATCGAAGAAGTATTCACCAGTATCTTCATCGTAGAAGAATTCCTTAAATGTTCTTCTTCTCTTACTCTTCTTTCTTCCTTTTCCCACTTTGTCTCACTTAATGAATGTACAATGTGCCTCTTCCTCTTTCTCTCACATCTAATTGTACCACAGAAGAATATGTGAGATCGTCCCCAATGTCTTCCCCCATTTCAACTGAATTGAAATGTAAACTGGACCTTCTCATTGGATCCCAGAAGTGTCTCGGGAAACTTCTCGAGTGTATTCTTCCAAGTTTCAAACTTCCTTCCAGAAATGTTGATGGATAGTTTCTCATCTGACACATGGTCTACAGCCAAATCCTTTGCCTGCAATAATCTTCTATTTCCTTGCACTAGACAGGTGATGGACTCTCTCATGGCAATACTACACGGAATGGAATCATATTTCATCCTTCTGCCCATCGTCCACTTTCAATCCCCTAAGGACACTAATGTCATTCATGTGAATCATTCACTAATGATGCATATTCACAATTGAGAACCATGAGAATTCAATGGGACCGTACAAGGAAGTTATCCATCTACAGTGATTGTAATGTAAGGGGTTGCCTTCTTCCGCTTTACTTTCCATCTTAGTCGAGGACTCGAATCTATTCGACATTCTTCCACAAATACGCACTTTTCTAGGGGAAAATAAACGTTTTGGAATGAGAAAAGTACATAATTGAGGGAGGGAAGAAGTCTTTCTAAATTGGGATAACAATAGAATGAAGAGATATGTGATCTCATCTCTTGCAATAACACATGTCTAATACACAGTGATGTATCGATTGGTATGATTTCCTGGTTGGCGTTCTCGAGTCTTCACTCATTTTGCTCCCTTCACTCATTTATCACATGAGAAAGAGAAGAGAACAAGAGAATGAATGAAGGTAGTGTAATGAAATGAAAACAGTTCACTACAGAATGGACAATTCCCTCATTCTTCTTCTCTTCTCTCCATAAACTCGTTGAGGATAAAGTTGTATTGAATGAAAAGAATGAATAGGATTGAGTGAATTCCGACGTGAAGATGTCTATTCTGAGTTGAGAAAGAGCGTCTCTTCTATTCTAGTCAGTCGTTATAGTAGTGGCTTACGAAAGGGTCGGAAGGGACGATTAAAGGGAAGACGAAGCAATCATCCTTCTGGGTATAATGAACGATGCTAATACAAGGATCACAATTTCATACATCAGTTCAACCCAGAAAGGAATCTCGGATGGTCTATGCATTATTGTGAAGTGAAAGAGATGATGTTATTGTTTACCCTTCCTTCCCATTTGTTGCCTGTATTGGCCATTGAGTCCACGACGATCTACATCATCTTCTCTCATTCAACAGTGACAATTATCACAATTTCAAGGAGAGAAGACGACACAGGGCAATTAGGAGAAAAGGGAGGAAGAACACAGGTACTGAAGTCTGCAGAGATATTCTGAGGGATCGGGTGGTACGAGAGACTAATGAGCACCCTCATTCTACAGCTTCTCTAATCCTCTATGAGTGTCTATCCTAGTTGCAGAGTGAGATGAGATCAAATAGTTTGTTGATGTTCAATTCACCTGAATAGCCACGGGTGCCCGTGGCATAGGCTGTCGACTGATGGGAACCCATCCGATGGCTGCCGCACGGGCAAAGGGAAGCCATGCAGCCACTGAGGCCATGGAGGACTACGGGGGAAACGACATGGGGGCCGATCTGAAGGGAAGGAACACTGTTATACAACGACGACAGGTCTATGGAAAAGGAGTTGAATGAAATGGAGAGGGAGTGAGTGAAGAAGAGAGAAGAAGAAGGGATGAGATGAAGGATGAGGGAGAGGAAAGAAAAGAAGAGGGAAGAAGATGGTTAGAGGGAATAGAAGAGAGAAGAGACATTAGATGAGAAAGAGTAGAGGATATGCAGACAAGAGGGAGAAGTAGAAGGCCTGGGGGGCTATAATCGATCCTATAGCACATCCCTCCACTCTCTCTCTCTCACTCTACTCAGCCTCTTCCTGTCCCCTTCTCACCTCTCACAAGGAAAGAAAACACAAAAAGAGTGAAATTAGAGAGGCTCTCTCTGGAAAGGGAATTGGTGTGGATGATGATGGAAGGAGAATGACTGTGGAAGGGAAGGACTGTGATTGGGTCACTTTATGAGAAGAGAATATGATGGAGAAAGAAGAACATCTGGAAGAAGAGTAAACGAACGGAGGAGATTGGATAGTACGATGAGGAGATGGATGGGAACGGATTGAGGAGGAGAAGACAGGAGGGAATGAGGAGGATGAGGAGGATGAGGAGGATGAGGAGGACAGGAGGGAATGAGGAGAATGAGGAGGACAGGAGGGTATGAGGAGAATGAGAAGGAGATCAGGAGGACTGGAGATGGAATGAGAAGAGGGGACACAGTAGTAGATAATGAAGACAAAAGAATGACGAGGGGTAGAAGTTGAGAAGAGAAGAGGACTGCACACACAAATGGTGGGACTGGAAGAAAGAGGAGGATTCATGCTTCATCGCGGATAGAGAATCAACAAATGAGGCATACAAAAGGATTATATTGTACAGACAAAAAGAGAGTTTGAATGTAAAAAGGACTACTCCAGCCACGATGAAATGTCTCTTTGTAGTTCATTCTCTTCGTGATAGACAAGAATGTCCTCCAGGATTCCAATCACCTAAAAGATTATCTTCATCATGGTCATTCATGTAGAATGTTCTCACTTTGTCCTGAATGGATGTCACATCCTGAACGGAAAGAGAAGAAGAATTCTGAATTATCTGAAGGGGGAATTGAACATGTGGACACTTCTTTCTCTACCTTCAAATACTGGGCGATGACTGGAAGAAGAAGAAAAGCGCCATGGGGGAGGAAGATACGGAAGATTTTATTCAGCTATATTCCTTCTTCTCATTCATCATTCTCATTATCTTACTTGTTCTTTCGTGTACGGTATTGTTCCTCCTTCACTTCCCTCCTCAACCCCTTCATATTGTTCATCTATCAACTCCTGTAGATACAATCGTCTATCGGTCGTATTCATCCCTGTTATTCGTACCCTCGATGGAAGAAGAAGAATAAGAACATACCAGACAGAATGAGTCTCTGCAGGTCTTCTGAACAACATCCCAAATGTGCCGCCTGCAAGTTGAGCCATTCACAAATATTATGCATCCTAACTGAACTGTTATACCCAGTATTCTCGTTACGTTTTTTAAACTGACTTTGTCCCTATCATTTTGCGTACTATTTCGTCGTCTCTCTGACCATAACAGGTCATTTAGCATATGTTTCACGCAGATTACTTATTGGAAATGGGGTTTGGAGCAAGAGTTCAATTAGGATGCCATTGCCATTTCTCTGTTTGTAGTCATAAAAGTGAAATCTGACTTGCCAGTCCACAGTGGCCCGTACTTGCCCATTTGACTTGTCAACGAGTACATTGGCCGACCACAAATCTGAAGTGACAGAATGGAAGGGGAGGGGGGGGGGGGAGGTCTCCTCCCTTTGGACCGCGATTGACGAGAACGGGTTACAAACAAGGTTTTTATTGGAGAGAACGAAAAAGATTGGTGAAAGAATACTGGGGGAATATAGAAAGAATTCGAGAGATAATGT
>JACMIF010000099.1:22084-56272 GCA_014805445.1 Diplogasteroides magnus | reverse complement strand
ACCCCCCCCCCACCCCGCCCCCCCACCCCCCCCCCCCCCCCCCCCCTTTCTCTCCCCGTCAGCCGCCCCCCCCCCCCCCCCCCCCGCCCGCGGGGGGGGCGCGCTGGCCGCCCAAAAATAAGAAATGCTTGTCCAGAACGTACACTACTTAACTTGTTTTTCTTGAGTTCGTTAAAACCTCCGGGGAATTCGCGTCATCGACCTAGGGAACTCCTAAGAGTAAGATGCAAAATAAGGTTGAAAATGCTAGAGTGACTCAGTGGATATCATCTAACTCATTCGGGTTGCAGCAGATACATGATTGTCTCGACGGACCGCGAGCACCGTCTGTCCTTGCGACCTTCCGGCGTTACAGAGGGTGAATTGATGTAGATTGAATCGCAACCTTTTCCCTGGTCTCTATCCCCAACCTGTCCCTATCCTATCGCTTTCAGCACTTTATCCGCACGATTTTCACCATTTTTTGTCTTGTGAGCATGCTCTTTTCACTGCATCCAAGCTTCTCGGTAGAAAAGGAAGCTTGGATCAGCTCGATTAACGCTTTTCTATGCTTATGATAGCCTTTGCCATTGTAAGGGACGTGGTCGGCGGACCTTCTCACGGTGGACGTACACCTTCACATAAGCGGCGGCCTCTCCGCCAACGATCAACGCTGATGCTCTGCTGTCTGTGTCTGCCTCGGTAATGCTCACTACACACTAGGGTTGGCAGCTCGGTTATGTTTCACTGATCCTATATATCAAGGCTATAAAGCTTCAGTGAAACATAACTCATCTCGCATACAAACTGCCAACCCTACTACTCACAATTTGTGTGCGCCAGCTTTCGCATAGAGCTCTTCCATACTTTCCTGTAATCGCGACCAAGTGGGCAAATGAACTGAAACCGTCTTAACATTACACTTTGCTAATTAGAGTCTCATTGTCCTCTGGCTATCCCTTTCGCTTTTTGCCCTCAACTCTATCGGGGCCTCCCAAGGCATGACTTTCTATATATGTAACACGGCTGAACCTGTACTCTATGACTATCCGCACTTGATGTCTCTGAATGTTTTTTGAATAACTAAACCCATCATTTGCAGAGACGCGTCCCGTAGCCTGCTGACACAAAAGTCCTCTTGTGCCTCGATCCAACTGCGGCCCGAGAGCCTCCGAGGCAACCCCAGGGGCCCCAGGCTCGCACGAAACCCGTCGGCTGATACGGTTCCGCTGCGGGCCACGGGACATGTGAATCGACACCCGCAGCTCACGAGGCAGCAGCACGTAGACCGAGCCGACTCCCGACCCGACCTCAACTCGAACCATATTAGTAATAGCCACCATGTTAGACCATTGATCATACAAGACAGCCTCGCCGACCAAGCCGTTTAGTTTTTATTTATTTGTGCATTTTCACTGATTCCTTCATTTGCCAACAAGAGTATTTTTTCAGGTTTATGATAGAGTGGGCGTCTCTTTATACCAAATTCCGCAAAAAATGAATTATAGACTCAGCGTAAAAAGAGAAAACATGAAATCGCGATGAACAACTAGCTGTCGCACTCTATTTTGTGAATTTTATTCATGTAATGCTATTCTTAGTCTTCATCAAAATTTGTTGTGAATACCTATTTGTGAGTGATACTTAGCCAGAACTTATTGAATGTTTTTCTATTGAATTATAGATTTCTATAGACTAGCGATTCTTGTGAATCTCCTCGATCTCGACAAAACCGATCCCCAACTACGAATGCGCATTGTTCCGGGTATATTGTGCGGTACTTCCAACTCCGACTCGTCCTCCATTCCATGATAAACGATGAAATATGCTAATATATGGCTCTTTGATCTGTCAACGTGTGACACTGCGTATATTTCGTCAATCGGCTTTATTTTCTGTGGAGAACCGCGTACGATTGGGTATGTGAAATGGGCAGAGGAGTCGGAGAGGATCGAGCGGGTAAAATACTGAACCAGTAAAAACACTTGAACTACAATGGTGCACTGGACATATGAACCGTCGTTTCGCGGTTCAGCATGTCATTGCAGTTCAAATGAAACGTTGGTTTATGTTTCTAGCACGTCACTAATATGAAGTTTGCTCAAATTTCTAGTTATTTGGTACTTTTCTTTAACGACAAACATCTTCCGGCTCCTCCGTGCAATACCCATGCGAACTTTGGGTAAGCGGCAACAAGTAACAACACAATAGTCCCGTAATGGTCAGAGGAGATCACGGGAGGTACACGGCACCCACATTGAGCGAATCCGAAGGAAGTACACTGAGCAACTAGACTCTTGACGAGTGAAAAATGTGAGCCATGGATATTTGCACCATATTTAATGGTTCCATCAAACAATTGTTCTTCGATTTTGGCGTCAAGATTCACCAAGACACATATATTTTTTCCACTCATCTTGGCCCACTATAGGAGCTGTTGCTGAGCCCTTCCTTCTGCAGTTAAATATACACAGGGCTAGCGAGTGAATAGGTATGTGTGTGGGTTAAAGCCTCGGGTGATCAGTGAGAAAGTGAGTCTTTTCCTCTGTCGGCGATGTAGGCGCTGATACGCATTTTCTTCCACTAGACGACGATAGAGACATGATGGACCTGGAATTAAATTGAGTTTGAGAAAATCCTGAATTTTTCGGGGGTAGAAAACTTCTGGCACAGATTTTTACGCACAATTGAAGTGTCTTGCAACGACAACTTCTATTGTGGAAATATGTAGCAAAAAAGGGCAAATTTGTGATTGTTGTTTCTGAACAGGTCGCTAAGCAACTGCTGACACGCGGGAATGCATTGGACAGGGTTCGAGAAATTCTGACCTTCGAGCCTCTCGCTTCTCTCTGTCGGCGTCTTCGACGATGGTGGAATCACGACGGAACGAAGGGAAGGGGACGGAGTCGCGACTGTAAAATCCATTTTATTACAGTTATTATTGTATTACTTTTTGTTATGGACCGAAAATGTCGTACAACTCAAATTCATTATCTCAATACATATTTTGGTAGGTTGTGAAACATAAAACTGCTCATAAAGAAAATTGCATATTGTGATGATTAATGCACATCTGCTTGCTTTTCCCAATATAGGGTAGTAACGGCTGATTTGATTGAGCATCAGACCCTTACCGATTCGATCGTATCGTTCTGATGGATCCTCTTTGTTGTGTCTGCGAGTATTCTATGAGTCGCTGACCGAGACAGGTGGATTGTAACTGCAAATAAGCTTCTGTACGTGCAATTGTGGCGACAAAAACAGACCTTGGGATACTTCCGAAATATCAAGCCAAGGCATTTTCCCCTGAAGAACGCTGAGGAAAGGCAGAAGAGAATAAAATTGGTGGTCTTGCCAGTCACGACGAGCGAATTTGTTAAACTAAAAATAAGGTTAACAAAAAATGGATTGAGATCGGTTAGGCCAGTGAAATTGGACAAATCACCTGCATATCGTGTAGAACACGTCATTGGGAGTTCTGTAACCTGCGAAAAGCTCTATTAGCGTC
Source organism: Diplogasteroides magnus (assembly GCA_014805445.1). Taxonomy (NCBI): domain Eukaryota; kingdom Metazoa; phylum Nematoda; class Chromadorea; order Rhabditida; family Diplogasteroididae; genus Diplogasteroides; species Diplogasteroides magnus. The sequence goes on along the minus strand of JACMIF010000099.1, from coordinate 52,785 downwards.
ATCACTGCCGACGGGCCCTGTAAAAATTGTTCATTCGCTATGACAGTTGGTCTTAGTACCTGAGTGATCGAGAAGCAGAGGGCAATCGATATGACAGTCACTGTTACTCTGCTCGTGGTTCTCTTTAGTCTTTCCACAGCGAGTTGTTCATGTCCAGACTCCAGTTGTTCGCTCCTGCAAGAATAATGGCGACTCCTCGTAGAAATAAGAAATACAATATCTAAGAACATCATGGTGAAAACGTCAGATCAGAATTTCCGTTGTTATACTTATATGATACAATCAAATACTGGTCCACGAATAAGTTCTGGAAATCGGGTGAGGAAGTGGCAGAGACAAAATCACATCTCTCATCCCTCTTATACACTAATGATCTTTCACGCACGTCAGTTCTCCAGACACACATCCTATTCTACCAGATTTTGAATGTTACTCAATAAATGAAACAACTAACCTGATCCTCAACTTTTTCAGCAGTGCGATGTTTATCATGATTACGATAAGAATGGGAACGAACACGACCTGACAATTATTGTTTTATGTCTCGAAACTGATATGTAGATATCATTTAAATTATTTTGCTTCTGATTACGTTCGCCTATGCCTGATGTTTCAACATCTTTATGCGACTCACTTTTACGTTAAAACTTTTTGTTAAACTTTCTCAGTTAGTATGCAAGGGAGTTAATTTTTCCCGATTACAATTTCCGGCATGCATTTTGTGAGAAACACTAACCAACACTGCATTGAAGAATGTAGAGGCTTTCATGTAGAACTTCGTCGAGGGAAGAGGATCGACTATCTTGCGACTACCGTATCGAATTGGGTGCGACTAAAACCGCGTTATTATTTCTGTTGTTTATTGAATCGAGCTCCACTTTGAGTAATATCTCTCAAGTGGAAAGATTACGGTATAGTGCGTATTGATCGATGAACCTCTTAGATAGATGAGCGATAATCACTAACCTCAGAAGACGGATAGCAGAAATTGGTGATCTGACTGCCGTTGCAGAATCTGACGATCTCGCAGTCGAATTCGAAGTGATGGTACATGGTGAGGGCTCCTGGAAACTCATTAATAAGTCACTTGACAAAGTTCCGAATATATTTCTCCCGATATTTGTGATCATCTAATGAATTGATACGCTTTAGAAGGTGTGCATCTTCAGTGCTTATATTTATAGACAGATTATTTGTCTAGCTAAAAGAGATCGTACCTGTTGCAATAAATATGGCGCCGACCACGCATGCTCTCCTCCCTCCACCCCAGTACATCTTTGAACGGAGCGGATTTCTCACTACGAGAAACCTCTCTATTGACACCGCGAGGATCAGCCTGAACTTTTATTCTTATGATATTTTATTTGAACACAAAAGCCTCGAATAAAAGAGATTGGTTATGTTTCACGAAAGCTATATCTTTCCAGGAATAGTCATAATCAGGTGGAACATACCCGAGTTCGCATGGAAACTGATATCGATATTTCATATGGACTGACCAAATGGCCGCCGCGCTCATCCAGTTCGCGAATCCGGCAAAGTGCTGTTGCGTTTGCAGGTAGAAGCTTCGGAAGTATGGTGAGAATGCGAATTGGTCGAATGAGGCCAGCGAATGGGGAGCCATGGCGAGTAGGAAGGTCAAATCGCAAAGGGACACGGCAGCCAGCTAAACATATAACGTTATTCGCAGAGTCGGGTCGATTTCCATATTGAATTGTGTAAATTTATGTGGATTTCGATTTTGTCGTCATATTTTGATTCATAATTTTCAAAAAAAAAAATTTGAAAACTTTTGTGGAACGAAAATAATTTTTCCCTTGTTTTTCGCTTGACATATTCTCTAACATCGGATTCGCGCATACCTATAGGGGAAAAATGTAAAAATATTGTCTGAATAAGAAGATCATTCTGCTTGACAGAATCTTTCATAGACATAGATATGTCAGACAGACCACTGATCCAAAATCATTTTTATTCATCACTGTTCACCCACAAAAAGTTCCGCTGCTATACCTAGAACGAAGCGCGCATCGCTGGTTCCATGAGAAATGGCAAACAAATACAAATCACTTCGATAATCGTATTAATCCATACCGTGACCAAGCGCTACTACTGTAGTTAAAAATCGGTGATCACGAAACGTGCACACGCCATATGCTCTCGGAGGAAGCAGATACACATTTGAAGCACATTTGAAACACAAGACGTGAAATAGGCACTTGAAACTTGCTGGAGGATTTCAACATTGTGGTGAACAAAGCTTTTCCATAAACAGTGCTGACCAGATCATTGGCGATGTTGTTTGGGACGTCACTTGATGTGAGAACCCACAGATTGAGCGAATTGCCTAGAACGCCTAACGTGAATTGCATGGGGAATACGTTCTGCCAGATGAATCTGCAATACCATATTACTGTATTAACTCTCAAACGTTAATTTTATTTTGTGTTTGTTGTTCTTTGAAGTTTTTTCTCTTCATAGTTTTTTTTCTATGAAGCCTATGGTCTTCCTTTTGCCCAGTATGCCCATAGCACGTTCATGCGGAGTCTTTCGCTCAATTCATGTAACTAGGTGAACGAGCTATAAAACATTTTGTATTTTTCCTCAGAATCTCGGGTCTTGCTAACGGAGAATTGCTACCCTCTCCAATTATATATATTTGTACCTATTTCCTGATACCCTAACAATGGTTCGTCTAGGATTTCATCATTAATTGTGCTGCGCAATGCGCCCGTCTGAAATTGACACCCCTTTTGTTTTCATATCGTCTTTTCACGGTCTAGACTCTTGCTTATGAAAATCGACCGAAGTGACCGAAGCGCGCTGAGTGGAAAGTGCTTTAAACTTTAATGCGTTCAAGGAAAGTATCAATAGTGCTCAATAATGCATGCTTATTTGTAAACCTGACCTATCTGAATGGATAAAGCCACCTTCAAATAATGGATATTCATTGAATTCATTCACTCAATGATCGTGAGGTGTGCGAAAACCAAGGCACAATATATAATATGCACATGTGATAGAGCGGATAACCAATTCTACTAACATCTGGAACAATATCTATGCATTACATTTTTGACCGAACGATAGTATTCTTCCCAACGAAACCGTTACTCAGCCCTCATTTTCAAATATTATATATGACCTGTTCGAAACATAAACTAAACAAGAGGTTTTATCGCTAGGGACGGTCTAAAGATCCTCAAAAGAACCTCGAAGTACATTCCTTTTCTTTTCACCTACTCTAAGGTCCGAGTAAGTCATTCGGATTTGTTGTCTCATGACGCTGATAAACAACCGCTCAGAATGACTTGAAGAAAAGGAATGCACTTCGAGGTTCTGTAGGCGTTTCCTGTTCATGGCCAGAGAAACGACGAATTAGCACACATAAATGAGAGAGAACAGTCGTTGAAAACGTAATGAGTGTACTCATTATTACAGTTCGATTAGGATTCATAATAATAGGAGATGAGAGTTCGGAACAGAGGAATGGGCTAGTGTTGGCAGTTTGTATGCGAGGTCGGTTTCATTGATCCTGTAAACCGAAAATTGTGCCCATCGTGAAACATAGCCAATCAAGCACAGTAGCTGCCAACGTTTGAATGAGGTGAAAGACAAGAGCGACATATACGCCATCATTCTTGTAACGGCGCAATTTTTCATTTCACCATTATTGCGCAAATACCCACGATGCATCCTGCACCCATGAGTATATACCTATACCTGGCGATGGGGTCGGAGAATATCTGCAGTCGCTCGCTGGGCAGACATCCCATGGAGAGCGGTCGTCTGGTCGCAGTGGCAATCGCGGCGGTCGCGAGGGTCGCCGCGACCGCAGGCGACGACGTGGATGATTCAATGATTGCAGCTGAAACAATATACACATCATCTCGTCATACGATCGTCATACGCCTGCTTGAACATTCCGCATAATTATTTCTGCGCACGTCATGTATTTGTTTTTGTACGGAGTATAAATCGTTCTTCCTATTACTTGTAAATAAGTTCAAAGGGGTTATAATGGTTCTGGAATTGCAGTTGAGAATGGAAATGCTTGAAGCATAAGTAAATATGGTGAAACATATCCTTCTAATTCAAAATATTTATCGCGTATACTCTACCAACGTCTCGCGCATGTAAAAAGTCTCCTCTATAGATGATGAGCGAAAATTCCCCTGATAATTAAATACTAGGGATTCTAACTGGTAAATATATAGTAAAAAATGTATTTGTCATTCGTCTAATCCCCTCGAAGCAACCGCTCTGAGGGGATTAGACGATTCTAGGTTGAAACGCACCTTGAATTCAGGCGTCGATGCAATCGCGAGATCCGAGAGAAAAGCCGTATGGGGGAGTGAAGCAGTTCGAAAAACTGTCCTCGACGGGGCAGACGGCAAGTATTCGGAGGGGAATCCTGTCGTTGACAGTCAATGAGAACAACAGAGATAGTCGAGAAAACGGTGCGAGAAACGAGGAAGAAGAAGAATAATCGGACTACCTCTCTCCCACTGGATAGGGTCGCCATTGTGTACGCTTTCACAGACTGCGCTCATGCAGACACTCTTGTCTATCGCCGATCGTATACAACGCGTTGAGGCAGGCAAATTGTGAAATTGCCTCAAATTTCAAGCTCTATGCCGCTCTTTCCTGTCTCGATTCTCTCTGACTTGTACAGAACAGTGCCCCTCGTTCACAGTACCAGGCGATTATGCATATTTCCTATGTTTAGGGACCACGGACGATAGATCATGGAGTCAGGAGAGACGACATACGGCTAGAGCAGATGGAAGATCATAAGGCAAAAGTATATTCAATGGGTGCGTTTGTTTCGCTCTTTTGCGTGTCTGTTTATGGGAGGAAAAGACAACGTCATAAAGGAGGGAATAGACTGTAAAATCCCCTCCTGTGTGAGCCAGTCACACTTGGCATACCCAAAATTCCCGAGAGAAAAGGTACACACGGACTGAAGCAGTGAAAGAATAGCTTATTATATGGGTGAACGACGACTGCGCCATGAACAATTGCGACATAGGGGTGAAATGGACAAATGGCACGGCTCAAGTGCCAATTTCGTCAATATGACGCAAATGCTCATAGTGCAATTGTCTTGCACCCGATGAGGGGACTCATAACTGGGGTTTCTAAATCGGCCGAAAAGTGCATTTCTCACTCTCCAAATCCATTCTGAACAGTTGTCTATCGCTCGTACAGACAAGCTGTGGAGCAACCCTGTGGATTAGACGAATAAGAAATGCACTTTATCACCGATTTATAATCTCTACTCGAAACGTCATGAACTTCAACCCGCCATCTTGGGCTAAGTTAAGACAATGCGCAAACAAATCACGACATGCGTTCATGTTTGCCTATACTATGGAACTAAAGGAAACATCAACCGCGGGTTCCACTCATTAGCAAGTTATTAGCTTCCTTTCTTTCAAAATATGATTCGTTTATAACGACCGTCATTTCCTTCATGGTTGTTATGTATTTACAGCCGCGCAAAGAGAAATATTGCCGTTCTGCAAGGCTACTATAAATGGGCGCTCTAATAACAATACTAGCCTGCAGAATACAAGTGTCAAAAACTAACAATCTCAATTCTTATATAAGAACGGGCGAACAGAGTTCAGTAGAGCGTACAATGGGCCTTCGCATGGGCAAGTCTTTAAAGATTTGAGATTCGAAAAACGCGTATGCATTCCCGGCATACGGGTTTTTCGAATCTCCAATCTTCAATGACTTACCCATGCGAAGGCCCATTGTACGCTCTACGCTTGGGTGAGATAGGGTGGGTGGATGGGGCTATTCACACGAAACCGTTTGATCAGTCTCTGAGTAAGACTGAATATTTTATAGCAGCAGCGTGCTACCTCATCGAAGGTGTAGGAATCAGGGTTTCTGAAACGGTAGCAAAATGCATTTATCATTCGTCTAATCCACTCGGAGCGGTTGTCAATCGCCCGTAGAGACCACCACGCGTCGGAGATTAGAAGAATGAGAAATGCACATTAATACCGTTTTAGAACCCCTAGTAGTAATGGGCGCTCTCTCATTATTCCTTATCTCTTCTATCCAGATCTGCCAGAGAAATTTCCACTTCCACCGATCCTAGTATGGTAAGATTACAGAGTTTATTCAGATATTGCAGAGAGAAAAACCGCGATAAGTTTGCTGCTGACAAAAATATAATAATTGAGCGTCTAGGTCTAGGCAGACCCAATTACAGAAATAATGACAATCGCGCAAAAACTGCAAAGGACTCTTCAGCGTTTTCAAGCCCGTTCGTGAAAATCGCTTTACAAGGGATGGCAATTCGAAAAGTAAGTGCATAATTTTTGACTGTTCACTCATTCCGACTAGGGTATCTACACACAGAAAAATATATGAGATTCATTATGAACATGTCAGTAGGTGATATTTTAAAATGACACTTAGCAACATTTGAAATGCTTGAAAAACATAACTCTAAATGACAAAACTGTGAATTCATTTTTTCTGTGTGTATAAATCGGTAGTAAAGTGCACTTCTCACTCGGTTCGGTTGTCTATCAAACATAGAGACAACCGCTGAAATTTGACGGAAGCGAAATTAACTTTACAGCCATTTTAGAAACAATAATTCCGTCCATTTATCAATGGTGAATGTTAGAGAATGAGTCACCAAAGTGTAGGGACAAAAAGTTGCACTATATGTGTTAACGCCAATCGCTACTATCTACTAAGGTTTGCGGTTTGACTACTTTAAGAGTTATTTTTCACAGATTGTACATCTTCAAATATGTAGCAGCATTATAACATGCGATAAAAGCAGTTAGACTGTCAAATCTACTGACAAGGATGTAAGTAAAGGGGACACATGTCGTCGCGTTGTTTTGCGCGCGAGAATTGAAGGCAAAGTGTGAGAAAAGAGACATTGCAAGTGTTCGCACCCTCCCCCCTCCTCTAACGTTCGTCTAGGCTGAAAGAGAGAGAGAGAGCAGATCGCACTAAAAAGAACGGCAAAGGTCACGCAAGTGTGATAACGCGAATGCTTCCATTGGGGGCAATTCCTCTTGAATGACCATCTATGCTTCCAGCGAAGAGTCGGCCCATATGGGGCATGTCTTCACCGTTCGACCTCCGAGCCAAAAAGAGGAGTCAAAAGGGAGCCGAGTTTGGGCGCGTGTCTGCATAAAGACGAGGAGACAACGCAATTCAGCGACACGAGAGGAGGACTATCGCTGGCGAGTAACAAAATGGAAAACAGATTCGAGAAGAGAAAGAGGGTCCGGGATGATACCCAGCACAAAACAAGCCTTGTGCAGCTAAGAATCAGGATGTTGACCACTATCTTCTCATCTTGCCGCGTGACAGAAAGGCCAGATACTATTATCTTTGAACCCTGCTAAAAATAAGAGCAACCGCCTGTGTTTTGCAGCAAAAATCCCTTGTGAAGAAAGTAGCCGTTGTAGTGATGCGCAAATCGGCGAAATATCCGAGAATTGCACGAGACCTTTTCATTCTCAGATCGCTTGCAATGATTAAAAATGCGGTAAACACCAGCCTAGTGAATGTGAGAGCGCTGAAAATTTCATAGACCACGGGCATATAGGCGAAACCATTTGGGGAAGTAGAGAACAGTGAATAAAAAAGTCTAATTCGCGCCATTAAATAGGACGATTAGCCCATCATCCACCTATATCAAGAGGTTCAAAAATTCTGGCAGTGTTCGGGAATGCCACATCTTCAAAATACCCCAACTGTGCATACAACAGATCAACAAGAGGCGTTACAATGATCATGTTCGAGCATAAGTCTCATTCGATCTGGGACACTGACTATGGTTGGCAGTTTGGTTACTTTATAGTTCATGTTTCAATGGTATTATATATTTGAAGATGCACTTTGTGTGAAACATAACCCATACAGTAGTCAACATATGTGGCACACACCGTGCAATAGCGGCATATGAATGAGAGTAATAAGAAGAAGATATGTCAATCATCGAAGCGGCGGCCCTCGTGAAATCATCGTCATTTCAGTACGCCCCGGCACGCTTATCGTATGATGATCCCTCAGCTTCTAGGGGCGAGCCCAAAAACACCGAGCATTACTAATGACGAATCGCATGTGCACGCTGTGAGTGCATTTCGTCATCAGTAAATGTTTTCTAATTTTCTCAAACTCCCGAGCCCCCTCCGAGGATTATGTGAACAGAGGACCATTTATATTGGGAATACTAAAACGGTTGGAATTCTCCCATATTTGTGACATCGTAAACATCAACGATTCACACGCATCAATTCATGCATTCATCACAATTGAAGACACCAAAGAACAAGAACAAAGAGGAGATCTACGCTAGCCTACCGTAGCTAAAATACATGTAAACTGATTTGAAAGTCAGCCTCCATTGATTGTTCTTGAAACGTATTAAAATCAAGAGCAAGGTTACGAATAACAACGAAATAGCACGGAAAATAGATATCGCACAGTCTTTAATATCAAATTGGTTTACAGGAATTATAGCATTTCGCAAAAGTGTTTGGCACTGGGCGGTTTACCGGTTGACCATTCACACATGCTGAATTATGTACAAGACGAAAGAATGCATTGAAGCCTGCTGCATGAATTGTTTGTGTTGCAGAGGGTGAGGGTGGTCAGTTGCCACTAGGGACTAGGGCCAGCAGTTTGTATGCCTAGTCGGTTATGCCTCACGGATCCTAAGGTACAGCTCTCGTGAAGCGAAACAAATCACGCTACGTGTAATTGCCAAACCTTGTAGACGGTTGGTCTGTGGTCCTTCGCGCTAATGAGAGCAGACAGTGGCGCCGCAATGTGAATTCTAAGCCTTCTTAACGCACCAGCGATCGACTACGAGTGTGCGATAAAGCTTGTCATGCGAAGACGTGGAATAATGTGTGAAGTGTCCTGTTGCCCTTGTATTTATAGCGCATGATAGAAACAAAGAAAGTAATATATTCCTATTCAGCTCCCGAAAGACTCCATTGCGTGGTATGAGTGCTCATTTCGCGTGAATTGGTGGAAGAACGACTGTTCTCGGAAAAGGGACGAATGAAAATGCATAAAATTGCGTCGAATCGCCACGTGCAACTGAGGAACGAAGCGCGCCGCAATAACAAGGATGATATGAGAGTTCAGTGACCATTAGGGACTTCCAAACGTATACTATTCGAATACCAAAGTTCACTACGTTTCTCGAACTCATTCCGGGCGGTTGTCTATGCGCTGTGCGAGACAGCAGCGCGGAATATAATAGAGAAAGAGAATGCACTTTGTTTTCGAATAATATCCGATTGGAGGTCTCGAATGACCAGACCAAATGTGAGACCAATTTGTTTTGCGATTCTTCAGAAATACCACATTAATGTTGTGAGCGCACCCTCACCGAAAACACATAGTATGGACGTGGCATTTTTAATAATTGTCATCCAGTTTCCCTTCCATTGTCAACAACAAAGGTCTAGTGTATATGTATATAAGTTCTCAGGTAGTACATACAGGATTACGTGAGCACAATTGTGAATGCATCAGAGGCCAAGGTCGACAGACCAAATCATAACAAATTCGCAGACCTCAAATCCGTGACCCTATTGTGTACGGAGCGCGGCATTGCTGGAACGAGGCAGTAGCACATAGGCGTTTTGCCGCTTGAATACTCTCAAGAGCCAGAGATTAGGGAGAGTGTCAAAAATTGCTATTATTCTCGCCAGTTGAAGTAATGCCCTTGGAAAGAACATTACTTCAACTGGCGAAAAATTTGAACTTAAAATTTGAACTTAAAATCGCGTCTTACACTAGATATTCTGGCATCAATTTATTTTCTGTTTTTTTCTGCTTTTTGAAAACAGAAATTTATGTTTTCTGTTTTCAGAAGAAAAACATATTTTATGTCCCAGCCCTGGCCCTTGCTACATATCGCATAGTTGAAACGCAAATCAGGAGTGAAGGTTACAGGAACGACGAAATGAAATGCAATCGGTGAAAAAACGCAAGAAGCGCAATCGGAATTACAGTTCTGTACGGATGCATAATATGTGGGATTAGGGGGGCACGTCCTACGATTATGACTTCCAAACTGTCTTTCTTGTGATAGTCACTCACATTCTATTTACCGGGAGAATATTAGTGAGGGTGAATATTTAGTCCTCATTTCAACCAGTTTGAGGGACGCAGTATGGATATTTTACCGTTGAAACATTTGGGAAATCACGATTTGTGATCCGGGAAACACGGAAATGCTAGTAGACATTATAGCAGACAATAACATGAAGAGCATAGTCATCGGTCAGTGTTCGTAGTAGGATCAACTTGGACTACATGAATAATAGCACCGCCCCCACTGGCCGATTCACCGACCACCACTGCTCAAAACACTCGCTTAATCCTGCTGTGTGGTGAATTGGCCAGGCGAACGCCTTTATTACTCTTCGTGGACTGGCGAACGAACCAAAAATAGTCACAGTGAAATGCGGACAACAAACAACATGTGCTCTCTTTTTAAGGCGTCGCATGAGCCAACTCAAAAAGAAGTGCCTGAACCCTTCGAGAACGATCGAATATAAAGGGAGGGTACGATAGCTCACTAGGCACTAGATTATGTACTACCTCTCTGTTCGCTTCATAGCGATCATCCCCGAATATCAAAGTCGACAATTCATAAGTGAGTCAGAATTAGAATTTTTAAATAAGCAAAAGTGCATTTCGCATTGGTCTTTTGTCCGTCGAGTTGTTGTCAATATGTTCGATTGATAACCACTCCACAGCGATTAGACGAATAAGAAATGCACATTGTTTACCGATTTATAAACCCTACTGATCATGTGAATGTGCCTATATACGACGCTCTCGCGCTCGCACAGCTGTTTCCAAAAAACAAGTAAGAAGGTTTTATGCATCCCAACTGAACTGTGCTCTTGGCTATATATCTTACAGTTGAAACATATCCAAAATCAAGGGCGGAGGTCGGAGAAACGATGATATAACATGCAAAAATGAGGGAAACAGTCGATCAAAGAACCTAAGGAGCATACTATGCTCAGTTAGGATGCACAATAACTATAGTTGGCAATTTGACTACTTTATAGGTTATGTTTCAAGACTATTTATAATATATTTGAAGATATATCCTCTGTGAAACATATCCCACAAAGTAGTCAACGATAATAATAACGAACAAGTGAATCTGCTCTCAAGAGAATGGTGTGAGGGGAAGAAAGAGGATCAGGATCGATGTGTAGATGTGTGTGTGTGATGTGGTGTGTACTTTCGGAAACTTGGGAGGAATTGGGAAACGACAGGCAATAATGACCAGGGCGTAAAAGGTAGACAGTAATATGTTGGTATACACAAATCGAATCGACATGGAACAGAATTGGAGTGAACAAATTGCACTCGGCAAAAGTGGGAGACTAGAAGCGAGGCAAATTGGCAGGCTGTGTACAAATTTGCATTAAAAAGCATAAATTTGCAGTCATTGAGGTCTTGACGCGAGTTGCCTGAAGATCAGGGAGCTATTTCGTCATCGTGAAGATACACTGCCATTGTCCGACGAGGAACTAGGACTGTGCAATGGAGCATTGGCGACCAGATCCAGTGCTGCCATCCAGCGGGCCTGATTATATGTTATATTTTTTTACAATAAAGTGCCCAGAACTTCACTGCTGCCTAACACGAACCGTAGATCTTATATGCTATCAATTGCGTATTTGATTAATTTTTTATGATTTCCCATTGTCATGTGTTTAAAAATTTCGAAGTCTTGCTCAAATATGAGCCAATATCGAAACATATGATCCACGATATTTGTTTGCCATAGCAGGGTCATATGTTTCATACGATTTGTATTAATTGCAAAAAAACATTTTGCACAGTTTCGATAAACATAATGGCAAGTCGATTTTGAAGATCGCTTGAATAAAACAAATATTTTTCCTTCTCTTTATTTTTCGCATCTTTTTATCAGGTCGTAGATTTCGGGGAATTTAAAATTATTTTTGTTAATACCTGACTCTCGTCGTCCTCCGCAGTGATGAAGTACTGCCTTCTGGAGCCTAACTTCAGCATGAACGTATATTTCTCGCCAGTCATCTTGACTTCGCAACCGGGCAGAGGCAGCATTGCCAACGCTCGGGAGTCCTAAAATGGTCAATCATTTTTCAATGAAGATAATGGAGAGAAGCGTCAACTAAATAAAAAATTGATTTAAATATATCCAGATTACACAATAACGAAAACTCACTTCGGGCGTGGCATACGAGTACAGGCAGAAGTTGGACCGGACAACGAAGTATCGCTCCAGCGCACGGCCAAGAGATCCACGGAATTTAACCTGAATAATTATAGATCGATTATTTAATGTATCTAACAGTAAATACTAGGGGAGGCGGAATGAACGCGAGAGCGCATTCCGTCTCTCTGTGCTCTCCATCGTGCGATAGTGCGTACACACCAGATATGACCGCACGATGGAGAGTACAGAGAGACGGAATGCACTCTCGCATTCATTCCGCCTACTGTAGCAAATACATATTCTCTCAATGTGAACATTATATGATCGTCATTGCCTCCTTAAACCAGCACTGAACTTACACGTGATGCATGCAGAATGAGCGTTTGATCGGAGTTACTCGATGTTGTGGCAAGGATTGCGAGAACATCTCTCCTGCTGGGGCCGCCTCTGGCATGGGCTATCCGCGACGAGCCCTGGAAAATATACGATGAAAAGGAGAATTTTGCAAAAAATTGTTCAAGTCGCTTTGAATCTGACTCTCAAAAATAAATAAGTTTCGCTACAATGTTTCACTTTAAGAAGTGTTGTTTTGAAATATTTCAATTTGCGAATTATTTCGGTAACATATTATAAACAACGTCTTACCATATGCTTGACGCAAGACTCGCACGCCCGACTGGCTTTGGGCTCCTTGGCATAACGACCGAAACACTTCTTACACAGTTTCCGACTGCATTGAGAACACCTTAAAATAGTTTCTCGTCATTTCTAATATAGATATTCCATCGCTTATTGCGAGGGCTGAATTAGAAGACGCCACAAGTCGTCACTTCGGCACATACATTCACAAGTTATGTTTCACGAACGGTACAACTTTCGCGACATTGGATGCAAAAAATATCTTTTATCTTTAGGATAGAAACAGCCAATCCTAGTGCTGTACCTGTATCCCCTCGCGAACAGTGTGAGATCAGTGTCGCACTCGGCGCAGTTCTTCTCTCCAGAAGACGTCGTGGAGTACGTTGAAACACGCTGCAAATTTAATTCAATATTTTTACCAAAACAAGAATGCAATCTGATAATCAACTCACTAATACTGATTTATGTGTAAAATGAAACATAAGTAAACATTAAAAAAAATAGAATAGGGGCTGGAAGTGGCCATTGTTAGGATTGAATATAATAGAAACTCACATTATTTCCATTCGTCGAAGGGAGACAGTGCGAGGCATCGTCGATCACTTGACACAGTGCCTGCATCCACTCTTCCTGAAATGTGTACGCCATGATTTCCCCCAAATAGATCAGTTCCTTGAAGCTTATATCTCAATTATATTGTGAAAGCGCGCATATTTGTAAACGCTAGAACGCTATGAAAGTTTATGTGGTAATACTGAAGTGGACAATCAGCCGTCAATGTCTTCGTCTTCACCGCGCAAGAGATTATTGCACCATTATGGCACAAACTTCCATGATGCTTTTTTTCCTTCATCCGAGCTTAGCTCTCATATTGTCATGTCACTCGCCTTTTCCTTCTGTGTTTGTGTGAAGAGTTCGAGTGTCCTCTGTTGAGCATTCGGTCCCTCTGCTCCTCTGATGTAGAAGGAATACTCGCGCTCGAGGTTATCACCCTCGCACACCTGACAATGTATTTGGATTGTTTCTTTGCGAAATCAGTTATGTTTCACTAATCCTATATCAAGTTATAGCTTTCTTGAACATAAACAATTTCGCTAATCCTAATGCGAAAAGAAAAATAAACATGTTTCTGACCTGTGTGTAAGATGCGTCAAACACCGCGCGTAGCTTGTACTTGGCGAATCCTGGAATGCCCCGTTCAGAAGCGAGAACAATCAGGTCATTGAACAGGAAGATGAAACGATCCTCCGTTCTGCCATCTTTGGACGAGGAGATCTTCTGGATCACTCCCGTCTTCAGGAGTTCCCTGAAAACACATCGTTTTTCGAACCGTTTCCAAGAACTGGCAAAAAAGACGACCCGGATTTAAAATATGCTTTGCCGTCATATTTAACTAGCAAACGTCTTTCGAAATTAGTGAGGCAGAGGTCTGTTGTAATTTAAAATCCACAAAATCAATCAATTCACCTTCCAGGGGACACGAGCGACACCGCATTGCCAAGTTGTTCCTGCGCCTCGACGACCTTGCCGTAGCGATCCTGAAGTCATATTCCATTCGGACATGTGTATTTGCGATTTTTAAGGAAGGCCACTACTCATGAATTATTGTAAATTTTTTCTTCTGGAGTGAATAAATGTTTCGTGATGCTTATTTCAAATAAACATCTCGGTAAATTGTGACAATTGACAACTACAGTGAATAAATATCCACATACCAGTTTCTTCATCATTTCGTTCGCATGGCTGGCCGCTTCCATCACGAGATCCAATGCAGCCGCTGTATCTGCATAGTCGGCATCCGTCTTGTCCAAGTATTTGAGGTACTCCTGCAGGGAAAGATACAGTAATCCAAATGGCTACTGAGAACTCACAGCGAAAATCTACCGTAATCGATTAAATGTCTCTATCATCATCCTCACCTGAAGAAGCAGCTGGTATCTCATCACTCTCTGTACAGGGCAGATGAGATGAGAAATGAGGGGTAGATTTTCACAAGCCGCGTCCTTCTGAAATTTTGTCTTGTGTTTCAAGCAAAATGTAATTGTTCATACTGATTTCACTTGACAATATCAATATGGGGTACAATATGGGGTAGAAATTGCAATTTGGGAAAATACATAGGAACCGCTAACAGTAAATAATTCACCAGATCTTTTCATGTGTTTCAAACACATTGTAAGGGTAGAGTTGGTCTTCTCATGTGATATTACATACTGTAGTTTTCATAGAAATACTAACCTCTATATCACGGACGATCGTGGCGAACTTCTTCTTGGTCATAGACTCCTCGAATATCTAAACAATCAACGAATATTTGATGCAGCATTTTTTTTGGAAATGTCTGCTATATTCTAGTTTTCTGATCCCATGGTTCAGTATGTTGAAAGAACTCGATTTATTTTTGTGGCAGATTTTGTACGAATTCTGTTTCGTTTCGCTGATTCTATAACTCGAAAGTTATAGTTTCCGTGAAACATAATCAGCCCGACAAACTAACTGCAAAACCAAGCTCAAAAATCAGCACCCACTCACCTTGCACGCTCTCTTGTAGTTGTTTGTGTACTCCGAGTACATCTTCAGGAAGGGCGCCTGTTTCTTCATCACGTTGGATATCCTGAACAATTTGTCTTGAAGATTCAAGGAAGAAATTGGAGATTTAGCATCTGACAGGGTTCGAACCCGCGACTTCGGAGGCGAGTGCTGTACCGCTACGCCTTGCCCCCGGTTATGTTCTCTCTTATTTCTAGTGCTATATCAATTATTGAAACAATCGGTCGTAATTTTCGATATGATTCATGTGCAATATAAATAGGAAGGCGAGATTATGAGTACCACTTCTGCTGGGACGAGTAATACCTTTTAACCGTGTTCCACTCCCTATGGGCGCTGAGAAGCTGAGGGAGGAGGTGCTTGTCGTGGAAGGTGTAGAGGCTCTCGGTGTTGGCAAACAGCTTCAGGACTCCACCCTTCTCCAGTGCGTTCTCGTTCACGACGCGCTGTCGGAAGGTCTGCAAATCAATCGATTATATTTTATCCGATGACGAGAGAAAAGAGCGCCATAGACTTTGCGCCGGCCCAGTTGTCTCTCACCCTTTTTTTATCATCGCTCCGTTAGGGTAAACTTGTGAAAATAATCAACAACAGTATGCATTTCTCATTAGCTTAATTCACTCGGAGCGGATATCTATCGAAAATAGCGACCATCGTGCGGCGGAAAGTAGACGAACGACAAATACACTTTACTACCGATATAGAAACCCTACTACGTACCTCCTCCAGAAGCTTCAGTTTGTCCACGTATCGCTGTTCGGACTCCACGAGCTCCTTCACTGCGTGCCGCGCCTTGTCCAGGCGCTTCTTCGTCGCACTCGCGCCTGCTTCCGGTCGTCGCTTTGTGCCAATGAGGGAATCATCATCTTGGATCTCCGAATGACTGCAACAGCACTTATACATATGGACATTTGTGCAAAACTGGTGAAATTGATACATGAACCGCGTATTGATGGCGCATCTTACCAATTCAAACTTAATTTGTCTTTCTCAATAACAATAAAATGAAGACACTGCAACTCACCACGCGCTCTTCGTGTCACTGTAGTCATCGGTCTCATCTTCCGAGTGTTCCGCCTCGTCCCCGTGTGCCAGTTTGACCTGCGACATTTTAACGAAAATATTTCACAAAACTTGAGAAAGTTTCTCCCAAAAATTCTGCTTTTCACATCCGAATCACACACATATTTCCATATTTTCTCACGCTAAGCTGTTAAATGTAATGAGTGTTTAAGAAAAGACAATAAAGTGCATTTCATTCGTACAATCTGCTCTCTCACATGCAGGACTGGACCGTTCTAATGAGATTCGGTGGATGGTAAATGTACTATATTACCTTTTTGCAACCCTAAAAATTCGAAAGAAGGGTTATCATCCACTCCATGGTTGGCGCTTCGATTACTTTTTTGAATATGTTTCATTGTTACCATTTATTTGAAAATGTCTATTCTATGAAGCATGATCAATAAAGTAGTCGACCTGCAAACCGTAATCGACCGTAAACTTTCTTGGGTCCACGGCATAGTTCTATTCCACTTTAATGTTCACCTTGAATCCGCCCTCGGGTCCCAGGTACTCCATGAACGCCCGCACTCCCTGCTTCACGCGCTTTCCGTCGATAAACGTCTCACTCTTGGAGAAGCTGGTACTGCAATTCGCTACTTAGTTCGCACACGTCAATTTAAAACACTTCTCCCTCTAATTTTCACATTCCTTTCTGTCTTCCTATCTGACTAGAGACGATATCTCAGAGGTAATGGCATCATATGCAGCAGTGCGGGAACAAAGTCGTAAAAACGAATGGTGGTGCGGTTTTCGAACCGCTTTCGGTGCAAATTTACTTTGCGCAGGGATCGTAAAGTCACCTGATCGACTGTTTTGTGCAGCTCCTTTGCGTGTAAGTTCCGTCGCCGTGGTCGATGATTTCCGTCTGCGCGGGAGCTGACTTAGCGAACTGAAACGAGGATCTCACTCGCTGGCATGGAATGAAATAGTGTTTCTAAAACGATAATTTTATGTGAGTAAAATATTTCTTATTCGTCTAACTCCCTCGGAGCTGTCGTCTATGACATGAGAGAGATGACTGCTCCTCGGAGATTAGACGAATGAGACTTTCTCGCATAAAATTTCCGTTTTAGAAACACTAGTATGAAACCCTTTTTTTCTATTTTTATTCTATGAAAACTTTTTTCTTTTATGCATGTCCTTCAGTTCAAGTTAAAATATTTGATGTGTGACTCACTTTAAAAATTTGTGGGTAGAGATCGATGAACTTCTGCTTTTCCGCCGAT
Source organism: Diplogasteroides magnus (assembly GCA_014805445.1). Classification (NCBI taxonomy): domain Eukaryota; kingdom Metazoa; phylum Nematoda; class Chromadorea; order Rhabditida; family Diplogasteroididae; genus Diplogasteroides; species Diplogasteroides magnus. The sequence goes on along the minus strand of JACMIF010000099.1, from coordinate 35,070 downwards.
AGCATATTCTGAAATATATAATTAACTCGATCAGACATCGGATTGAGGTTCATTTTCTGTCTATGCAGGTAGGGTCACATGATATCTGAGAAATGAATTTCATGTAAGCTTCTCACTGTAATTATACGCTTCATAGATGCCGAGTTGTCACTACGTCTTTGTATCGGTTAACAATTATAGAAATAAACAACTATATTCCTGTCTATGTCTCTCAGTGATTCATCACAGGTTTTCAGGCAGTACGAATTGACTTTGAAACGGAAGAGCAAAAAAGTTCAAAAGGCACTACCACAACAAAAATATAGAAGAAACCACCGAAATGACCACATGACAAATGGAAAAACGACAAGTGGAAATTTTAGCAGGTATAATGCAGTATGGCCCATACTGTATGGGATTATAGGACTGAATAGGAATGCCTGGATTAGCCTATGTTGTCCCCGGCCAATCATTGCTAATTCAAGACTCGTACCTGCATGCGGGACTGCGCCTGCCTCAGCACCAACGAAATCGCAGCGTCCTGAACATTCTTTCTCCTCTTTTCGCTCAATCGATCGGTCAAACTGTCCGTAATGTATGCAAATCACCGGCAGCCCTTCCAAAGAGGAGCGAAGGTATTGCCTCCCCTTTGGACGGTGCTCCCCAAACCGTGCACAAACCACTGTATGGGAGTTTTGGAGAATTGAACAAGGGAACAAGCAAAATATGAACTTTTCCACTTTTTTATGCAACTAATTCACAATACGAATAGAGCGCAGAAGGTGCGAATTAGGTTTTCCAAAACGGTAGTAAGTTACCTTCTCCTTCGTCTTTTTCAACGAAGCGATTGTCTCTACATACAAAATAAGGAACCTCCGAGTGCATTAGATGAATGAGAAATGTACATTATTGCCTATTTAGAAACTTTACTAATTTTCGAACCTGGGCGTCATTCTCGTCTAGCAGCAGGTTGTGGTTGGAGACCTGGATAGGGGCGAAGCCTCGGATGTCTCCAAAAAGACGGGAAGTTGTGGTCTCCATACCAACCTTAATTCATCCGTTTGCACGACTAATGCAATAATATATTCAAAAAATCATGTACTAATGATGGCTAATGGTAGCTGTAATAGTGAATATTGTTTCCATTTCTGAAGAGAAACGCACCTCCTTTCCGTTGACAAGTTGCACACGGGACGAGAGCATTGTACAATCCATCTTGAGCTGAAGTGATCTTACGTTTCAACAAATTCATTTCATTGTTCAGGGCGCATGAGTGACAGTTGTAAGATGTTTCCATAGATACAAACAGAATATGCAGTCTGTCTTTTATTGTTAGGATCCAATCCGTCGGAGCCCTATTCAAATACCCGTGGAGAATGACCTACCTTCCTCTTCACAGTTTTGATGAGCTCGTCTCCGTTGGGCATTTTGATCTCGTAAGTGAAGATTTGCACACGACAGTTGTCCGCTTCGTCCAATTCTTCAGTCTGGAAAAATCATGGTCAACACTGACAAAAACATGCATTTGAGCCTATTTTTTGATGAAGAAGACAGCAGTTTCATGGGTAACTGCGCCATTTTGAACATATTCACTCAAGCCCAAAGATATTTGACCATTTCACAATTCCAGAGCCACCGTGAATCGCTAAACATAAGACGCTGCAGTCGTGCTCTGCTCTCGGAACGCGTTATCACGTTACAGCTGATTGGAAATCGACTAGAATAATCATTTTAGACCAAAACAGAGCAATTAGTACCTGACGCCAACGCGTCAACGCTTTAATAGCGCTTGATAAGGCAATTCAGGAAGATTCCTCGTCGTTGCTCATAGAGCCTAGCATTTTAATTAAAAGGAGAACGAAATATGAGAACCTCAAACGGCGTATGGCCAAAACAGACTAATATAATCTCTGTGCTCATTGAATATGAATGAGATGTTGTCTGCAGTGTCTGAACACAGTTGAAATCCCCCAGGAGCATTGTTCCAGGGACATACTCTCGTCTCAATATCTCAGAATGCATGCAAATAAAATCGTCTTCCACAATTTTTTGCCTTAGGGTTGAGCACAATGTAGATATATTTGGGCAGTCCTACTGACTCAATTATCTTACATGCTCTAATCTCGGACTAATTTCGAGTCGGGCTGACAAATCCAAATAACTTCCTGTTGTTCTTCTTTCTAAAGGCTGAAGGACACCAGTGAAATCACGTCCGAGAATTTTCGGTAATGAGTCATGAACATTGTAAACACCACAAGAACGACAGTATCGGCTGAATTTCACTCGAGCTTTACCAAGTGAATTTTCTGTTTTTGCCAGACAGTGAAAAACGAAATCCCAGTGCTTTGGAGAGGTTGTAAATGCGTTATTTTTTGCCTGGGTGACAATTGAATTGCTTCCCAAACCATTTTCATTGTCACTGTATCAAAAAGCCCTGTGCGTGGGTTCGGACTTAGAGTGCAGTTAGCCAAACAAGCCACTCCCCTGTTGTGTATACTAGGGTTGGAAGTGAGAATTGGCTGTGTTCATCAATAAAACATAACCTGGATAAAAAACTGTTATTCCTGCGTCCTGGTGAATTATAATTATACGGCGCATATCTTTACCTGTCTGTAGTGTGAGGCTCTCAGGCAGTATCTCTTTCAGTTCTCGTATTCATGATGACAATTATGGCTGTTTATCTTTCCACATGCAAAAGCCTAACCCTACTACACAAAGGGTGCGTGGGCGTGGTTGTAGGCGGGCGATTAGGTGTGTGAACTCATTGTCCCCTCGTAGAGACTACAAGCATACACGCAAATGATAAGCCGCTTGTGATAATGTCATCGGGTGGAGAAATCACGCTCGTCTCAAGACTCATCAATAGAATCACAAGTCGCCTTTGATTTCATTTCGGCGCTTCATTTGTATCACGTATGTATGAAACACTCTCAGAACCAGTTGATTTGATTTTGCCGTCAGGAATCGTGGAGATTGGATTAAAATATATGAAGAAAATTCATTTTGTATAGTATATGAGACATACTCAGGCACGAAAATAAGAAAATATAATCGCTGTGACTTGCCTCAGTGACATTCAAGATCGTCCCTCCGTGCGTGTCGATCGGCGGAAAATTGGGCATCTGCTGACCCATGGACTGACCAAAGGCCGAGATACCCTCATTAGAGAACAGCGACGAGCCCTGAACGAGAAAATCATCAAGTTTCGAAAGGTTTCGGTTTCCAAACCCGACGATTTCTGAAATTCATCAATATTTCATCAACAACGAGTAGGTTTCACGCTCATGTTTTCTGTACTGCATCAGTAAATTCAATGGTCGTGTGCTTATTCCTTCTTCCACATAAAATAAGCAATAAAAACAGAAAATTTCTTACATTGCTCTTGCCCAGCTGCTTGCCTGACGTTGTTCCATTGAGACCGCGGAACGGAGGCACCGCCACGGACATGCTGAAGCGGTTCTGAAACACACAGTGTTTCATGGGATACCTTTTAAATATTCTTGGTCCTGCTAGTCAAACATTTTGATTTGTATTTCGCGCAAGATTCTTATTTTTGAGTGGAATATTTCATATTCTACTCGCTTCAAGAACCAAATCAAAAACTTAATTCTTACTAGAAAATTAAAGAACTATGAAACTCACCCCCTTATAGCTCAGTGGGCTGACTTCCTCCGAGATGACCACGAAGTTGTCGTCGGGTAGCTCCGATAGACGTTGCGGTCGCAAGACTTGCAAAGGGTTGGCGAGTCCACGCAGCGCTTTGTGCCAAGGGATGCGAACGGATTCTGTACCTGGAAAAAAACAATTTGAATATGGCGTCAGGGAACCAAAGGGGGTGGTTACTATACGAGACAAAGCAGTATCGCGTGGCATTTTATTGGAGGATACCTATTACCGAAATGGTTATTGGGCTGTGCAGAGGTGTGGCACAAAAACAAAGCAAAAGTGAGCATGAAATAAGCAAATTCAACAGTGACGTAGTCAGTGCGCGAGCTGGCTATGTTTTTGGGCAATGCTAAAGCATATATTAACACAGGCGTGAATTCGCTTTGAATATGAATGCAGCAAACATTGCAATGCAGGTGTTCCAATAATGGGAATTGTTCCGTGTTCTATCACGCACAAGTGGAGCGAGGGAGGGGCCAAAAACAGAATTAGCCAGTGTTTCCAATGTGGTTTCTCCAATTACTCTCGCAACAAATTGTGCAGAGAAGACCAGGAACTTCTTATTTTGCAATCTGAACCACCAATGCTCACTAGAAGAATAGTGACAAACAATGAATTATGGAGTCTCATCTACTTCTTCTTCATCTCATCTTTATCCCACTATTGCGGGCCATGTCAGCCAAGGCCTAAAAAGCCGTAGTGGGGAAAATTGAGAACAGCAAAAAAGCGGTCATCGAAGCCTTGGCTTCCGCAAAAGGTTGCAGAATGAGGAAGAAAATCGTTGAATCAAAAGGCAAGTGTTTTCAGGATGATGCGAGGCAGGCGCTTCTGATTCAGAAATGACGGAGCATTCAGACAGAAAAGGGAAGCGGAGTGACCAAGATGAAAAATGCCAAATCAAGTTTAGGTATGAGATGTCTTACAGAAAGGACATCAATTTAACGAGACCATGACTGTTAAAGCGAATGCAAAATTAAGTGACCGATGTCACAGCAAACCGAAAATAAATGGAAACTTCGTGCAGATATAATATCTCGTGTCCGGGTCGGTAGTATGTATACGAATTTGGCTATGTCTCACAGATCCTATATCCCAAATCTGCTAGCGTTGGCGAAACGCAACCAATCTCGCATACAATGTCACCCCTATGAAATGTTGACTATTTTGTGAAACTATGAGAAGACACGATGAGGAGACGGAAAGAACGAATGAATAAGCAAAGGAATTGGTAACATTTCTCATTGGGCAAAAGACACGAGCCTTATGGACAACAATAGTGAAACGAACACTATGATGGCGCAAGTATTCATTTCACCATAACGACGGTCATGTGTTTTCGCCCCATTTCGTCCTTCCCATCCACCATTCCTCCCCTTTGTCTTCTCTATCTGTGTGTCTGGTGAGCGTCGTCCATAATGAACGCCCAAAAGCGGAGCTAATTCGCGCATGCGAGAATAGGCACCCCCTCCTCCGAGAAAGAATGAAGAGAAGGGTCTTCGTAGTCGTTTTGCGTATGTGTTTATGTTGGCGGTCGCGGACATTGCCCCAATGTGGAGAGCGGGGGCCGAAAACCTGTGCAATTGGGGCAAAAGCCGGAAAAACAAGGGTCGACAAGTCGTTCCAAGTACGAGGAAAAGATAAACAACCGTCCTTGGCATCACGACTACATAAGAGAAGAGAAGGTTCCTGGGAACGGTGCAATCGTAAACAGATGGATCGCATAAATATAGTCCATCATGAGGCAGGGCGATAAGTTAGCGTGCAAAATATGTTATGTTTCACTGATCCGGTATGAAGACATACATTTCATGAATCATTATGAACTGTACATAGTGTATGCCAACCTTGAATGCCAGATGAGAATGAAGAAACGACAAAAGGTGGCGCGTTTCATCTCGCGAGAGAGGTTCTCGGAATATGGAAACAACTTGGCCCAACGTTGAGGGCAATTGACCTGGCAGTAGTGCGTAGGTTGGCCTCTGGAGCGTGAAAGTAAGGGGTGAGAGAACTTCCCACGTGCTCTTCCCCTTCTCTGCTCACCCTCCATTCTCAGGACACGTAGCAGCGGTCTTTCAAAGGCCCGAGCCCTTCATGTCAACCGAGAATTTGGACGTGCCGGGATTAAATTGTCGCTACTTTGCGTCCGCCAAAAAACCTTCCCAAATATTTACTGCTCATTCAACGACAACAACTTTGAAATTGCTGAGCACTTGGACAAACGGACAAAATTTCCCTGAGCACTTTGTCGAGAAAAGACTTATCAGAAGGCGAAGATTTGCAAATCAGAGTGGTGTGATGCTTGCTCCGGAATTTTCCAGAATTGCCACTGGAAATTGCGGCGGAGACGTGGATGTGAGACGGATTGGTTACACACAGCGAGCGTCGGAAGTGCCCCTATGTTAGATATCCGCGGAGCACGGAACTGCACTTCCTGCTTGCTGCGGGGAGGCTTTGGTTCTGCGAAATTTTCGTGGCACGTATTTGGGGCAGCACTAGTTTAGGGCAGCACGAGAACGGGGCAAGAAGTACGCTTACCGGGCTTTGTCGTTCGTACTCCTCGGCGTTCCATCATCATTAGCGGCAGCAGAGAATGAATAATGTTGCGGCGTGCGGGGCGAGGGAGGGAGAGGGGTGGCTGACTAAGCACTATCGCTATCTTTTCCCTTTCTCCCTATATTCACTCGAATCGACCCTCTTCACTCTCTCGCTCCACATACTTTCCAGTCGATCGACGCACAGTTTCGATATGATTGAGGGAAAGTGAGGGGGATAGGGCGAGGGTGCGATAAAGCGACATAATGCACGTCGTTCTTTTCTCTCCGGTCACTTCTTCTTCTCGAACATCAAACAGGATGGTGTGAACGAAATTAGAGGTGCGTTCGTGTGTTGATTTGATTCAAAGGACAGGTCCTGTCGATTTTCCAACCAATTGAGCTCGGCCCAGATGTTGGCACGCGTTAAATACATGAGGGAGTGGTTTTCCCGTTTTCCCTGCTAGAGGAGTGTAACTTCTAACTGAATGGCTAAGCAATCTGAACAGCACATGGCGCCTATCTCCGTATGATGACTCCGGAACCCCAGAATGTATTATTTGGGCGTGGTCGCTGTGAAAATGTGCGCACGATCAATGCTTGGGGCAATAAAAAGTGGCCAAGAATACCCTGATCAAAGGCTCGGGAATGCGTCAACATCGGAAATTGTGGAATTTGTTGGCGAAACAATTCAGTCAGACACATTTTTAAGATAAAAAAGAGGAAAGACCGCGGCAGTATTCAATATCAAAGAAAATGATAAAAGTCACATTCGCCACTCAAATTCATCAAAAAGGAATTGGGGAGGTTGAGGTTTATCTGTGTACATGTGCCTTTTTGTGTGGTGAACTATGGAAGGTGCAAGATTGTCCTTCCATGAAAAAGTGACACTGGTCATCAAACGGGCGTTCCCTCATATCGCTTGCATACATGCTTTGCAAGGGAGAATGAGGAAGCAGAGGGTACGAGTCAAATAAAAACGGGTGATGGACAACCGCGCCTTGAGCATTTGCAACATATTATAAATTGAGACTATTTGGGGTGTCCATTATGGTTGGAAGATTGAATACTTTTCCGAATATGTCAAATATATGTAGTCGTATTGAAACATATACCAAAAAAGTAATCAAACTGCTAACTATAGTGTCCACGTAGTCTTTCCTCCCGACCAGAGGACGCGTTCAGTAAAAAGTAGCCTGCGCAGCTGGAGGTTATGTGTATGTGTGGGAGGATACGAGAGGAGAAAGTCGTTCGCTTGACACGATGATCACTGCCTACGCGAGCCATTAAGCTTCGAACGCAGCTTCAGGTATTATACTTGGAAGTCAAATACTATTCAGTGAGATTCAAAATACATTATATCATAGAAGAAAATCGGGCTAATGACAAAGACGAGAACAGAACAGTATTCCAGACTGGGAAGGCATAATTTTAACCTCTCCAATCTCATCAGAACTTCGATAGACAACCGATTAGTGAACATTAGGGAGGTTAGAATTTCCGAAATGTGTTCCCTTCTCCAGACATCGAGAAGTTACAGATCGGACATTGTTGATCGTGCAAAACGGCTTAAAGAGGGCACATGACAGACGCAGTTAGTGCATTGTACACATCTGGCTGTGTTTCGCAATGGCGCCCCGTACTGTTTGCTTATGTTCATATTCGTCGAGGAGATAATAGAATTTAGTGTTAATAAGCACGAGTCCCAATTGGTAAACACACTATTTCTGGCTTTGACCTTTGCCAAAAATAGTTCGTTCTAAGAGCGTGGGACGCTACTTAGTGACGGAAGATGCTACTTAGACTGTCGAAAATGTGAACAGCAACAGTTCGGGAAGGGCAAAAAGAGAATCGAGAAGAACAAGGAAGTGAGGAGAGCAAATATTATATGACCATGTGATCTATCCTCATTGATATGGAAATGGCTCCAAAATACCAAAAAGGAGCGGTGGATAGACAATCGCATTGAGTGCGGAATTGTCGGAGGATAATGAACAGTGTCAGATGTCGAGGTGGGTGAATTCCTAAACGTCAGCTGTATTGCACCGCGCGTGGTGTGTCTGAACTGTTATGAAAGTGATCCCGAGGAAACATACCACCGCTCCTGCGAGATTAGATGAATACGACATGAATGCTCTTGCATAAAATTACCGTTTTAGAAACCCTAATGAACACTGAGCAGGAGAACGGTTGATAAGAGTAAGCAAAATCGTTATTGTACTGAAGACAAAAGTCCTGTGCGTCTTCCTATCCGCCCCCACTCACTCACTGCTCAAACACGATAAAATCACTGCTGACTGTAAACTGTTTGAGGTATCCGATGATAGTTAGACAAATACGAACAACGGAAGATTATTTCTGTCTTCTGCTATCATTACACAACTTCGTTACTGATTATGATTGACTAAAGTGGATGAGTAGATGAAAGATCGGAATAAGCAAAAATAATAAATAAACGAATCGGAAACTTTTTAAAAATATAGTCGTGAACATTTGGGGCATAGCGATGAAATTAAAAATTTTTACTTTGATGCCGTCCATCAAGGGGAAGTTTCAGGGAACAGCATCTGAGTGGCACTAATGAATGCATGTCGCATCGGCCGTGCCAAGGATGTCAAGGGACGGCGGGCGTTAAGTGGACTTGAGATGTCGGCGGTCAAAGGAATGGAATGGAATGCCACCCTCCCAAAATACGCCCCTGACTGACCCTTAGATGGCAAAAGTGTGTGTTAGGGGGAAATGCCGTGGCATGAGTCAGTCAGTGGTGGAACATGAAAGGGGAGAAATAAAGAAACGAGAGTGGAGAGTGTCAGAGAGACAATCCCATCACAACAAGAAAGAATGAATCAGAGGACGTCGTGATATGCACATATTTGAGAAGAGAACAGCAGCGTGCGATTTAAAACTTTTCATAGCACTAAAACACTGTCTAATACCGTTCTTGAAAATTGTGGCATTGATTTGAAGTGAAAGACATCACCGTTCAAGCCAATAAATAGTGAAAATCACTAAACCTCATCTTCAAATTTTAGGGTGTCGCCGATGGGACGTTATTGACAGCCCTTGAATTCGAGCCCTCTAACTTCATTCCTAGGCTAGGAATCAAAGGCTATCAATCATGTCCCGACAGAGACACCTATCAAATTTAGTTCCGGATACGGAAATCACCAAATGCGCCTTTGACGCAAACGTGCCGACATGGAGTGATAAGGTCTGTCGTAACTTTGGCACATGAAGAGGAAGAAGAAGAAGGAAAGAGGGGAAGACGACTGAGAGCGAAGGCGTCAGAGGGTCGAGGAGGATCTTTTATTAGCGCAAATCAGACAAGGAATGGCCCGAAAACTGTCGGGAAGAAGTGTGTTGTGTGCGAAGTTGTTTGCTGACAAAGACGAGAACGAAGATAGTTCTGATGCTCAGCCTCGATGTTCATCATAGCGAACGATAAGAGCGTCATGGACATTTGTGGTGAAATGGACGAGAATGAAGGACCATCTGTTTGTTTCACCATAACTGCGCAAGCTCTATGGTGCTCTTGCCTTTGTCCCGGCCAGATAGTCAAGGAAGTCCGGTCATACGTCAGCTGCACGGCAGGCAAAACACTCAGCAAGGGGTTGAGTGAGCGTATGCAGAACGGTCGGAGAATCGGAATGCGGGGAGGCAGGGTGTAAATCACCGTGAAATGAACGGACAGGAGAGGAGGTTCAAAGGGATGGCTGTTAATGAAAAACGGCTAAATAGCGGCTCGTGTTCCATGGAAAGATGCAGTCTAGTGATAAGGGCCGTAAAGGAGCGCGCCTTCTCTTCCCCGTCAGATAATTTTATGGGCTTCGATGGACAGCGCCCCTGCAATCAGTGACTAATCGCCTTATATTATAGATACGTCCACCTTGCACTCTCCCTTAAAAAGAAGTATTGCGAAACAAACAATCTTCGGTTGGCAGCAGAAAGGAAGCGAAGATTCATTTCGTTGTCTGAGGAACCCTGATGTTTTCAGCCAAAGTTCAAGAGGCTCAAATTCTGGGAAAGTGATCGGATGATAGGAAACCTGAGCGGCGGCGCCTCTGACAGGGCCAAGCAAGTGTCATAAGTCGCAGGCGAATCACACCAGACGTGTGAATGAACACTAATGGAGGTGTTTGAGGGTAAACATTTTCCCCTCCCTTCCCTTGTCCCCGGGTCACATAAACTGGCGCTTAGTGCTGACCCCTGCGTTCGCGAGACTTAATAGGGTTACGGAGATCGAGACGATTCAGAAAACTTTGTCAATTCTTTACAATTCCTCTACTGAGGGACTGAATCTCTTGGAAACGGAACGTTGGTTCAGAGCAAATACACGACAAGTGGCATCCTTTGGCTAACACTACGGAACGGCAGATGGGCAAACGACTGATGAAGGGGAACGAAATCAGTTTGTGTGCTTTTCCCAGTCGGAAGGGAATGGTTTCGAATGGCAGCCTACCTTGAGCGAGAGGAAAGCTGTGCAGTAAAAGAAGAAGGTAGGAAGGAACAATCACCTAGGGATACCTCCTCCTTCTCCCCACAAACGGAACACTGGCGTCAGACCGAGCAAAAACTTTGTCTGTGTGAAGTGATAGATGATATCCTAGTTTCGCGACGACCGAAGCTCAATAGCTCACATATATACTCTGAATACTGTATACGGTTGGTACTTTCAGAATGAGAACGGTTACGTTTAAGGAAAGCAATAATAGTCGGATCAGAGCAACGTAACTGATCTTGTTGCAAAATGTAACCAGAAATGGTAAGTAAGGTAAAGGAATGAATAGGATGTGGCTTGCGTAGTTGCTCGCTTGATTCTACTGTAGATTGGCACGGCACGCGGAGACATAAACAGAAATTACGCAGAGGCGCTCATATGTCAACCTGAAGACGTGCGGTCTCGGAAAACAGAGCAGGATCGAAAATTGCTCGTATTCGTGCGTTCACACGACTTCCACAGTCAATACCTGCGTGCAGAACTTCCTCTTTTTTGCTCTTCCCGTATACTAGGGGCAAAACAAGCCAATTCTGCGGTACAGAGCCCTGATGCCAATGTCCCCAAGGCTTTCGAAATCAACATCCATAGCAAGTAAGGACCAGTGGTCGAGTCGGACCACATCAGTGAGGAAGACGCTTCGGTCTCTGGTTGGCAGAATACCTTTTCGGACATAGGAAATGTGAAACATAACCCAGGAAATAGTCAAACTGGAAACGATAATTCGGTCGTACTAAGAATGTCCTGAGACTTCCGGCATGAAGTGCTGAGGCGGAATCAGGTGGCATGTGCATGCGTCAAACATGGAATGGAGTGGTCGTATGATTTACACATCGACGCCTCACACTCGAATTTCCTCCTTCTAAAGAGAGCAATGAGTGGACACAAGGAGGAAATTGTGGTCGTGATGTGAAAACAATAGCGCCGGCCCGTGGTGCCACCTTGTTTATCCATGTAAACTGTTGAAAGATAGCCTCTATATGTAGCGCATGAAACCTATTCTAAATAATGATGACAAATTGTCAAAGAAACGACGAAATAGCATGAAAATGAGAGAGGGTTCATACTCAGTATATCAGTTGTGTTTACGTGCATAATAAAGTCGTCATTGCACTGATACGGACAGTCGATAGTGCGAACAACAATGTCTGGAGCCCTTCGAACCAACAAACAGATAAGATCACTGCTTGATGAAATGAACGAAATAATAAAGTTGGTAAAGCGCATATTCGGTACTTGGGTACCAGTCCCTGGAACATGTGCGAGTATCGTGGAGGTACAACAGCCAGTCAATCGTTGGTGTCTAGGGAGTTATGATTGGTGACGTAGCAGGTTGTCGAGTGGCGTTCAGAGGAGGAAAGACGATGGAAGAGCAGTTGCGCCCATTGGATGAGTATCGCTCTTGTACAATACAAGAGTGCAAGGGAAGAGAACAATCATCAGTATTCTTCCTGCGAGACGGGGAAAACTGATGAAAACTAACGAAAGAAAACTACGCCATTGAAATTTGTGCCTTATAGGGCAAATGAACATTTGTGGAATGAATTGATGGCGCTTCTGTCGACTTCTGTACCGATAGCAGCTGTTGTTGTTCACCCGATTGAAGTATCTCACATAGAATTCAGAAACAGCACGTTTAAGGGAGAAGCAAACTAAATGTTGCGATAACATCGAGGGATGCCCTACTAACGAGGCGCAGGACGTGATGGAGGCCAATCAAGATCAGTTATCGCGTAGCCGCGCTTTCGCTACGCCTAACAACAGCTTGTCAGTAACAGCGTCTTCGACTCAAATTACCGGACCCCTCAGATTTGAGGTGTTTTTTGGGTGTCTGCTGGTAAGCTAGGGCAAGGAAATATGATCGGCGTCTACTGAGACCATAGATTCATGTTGAAACACACTCAGAAGCACCGCTATTTCAACACTCGAGCGTTCTGGAACTTGTAAGGTGTGAGGAGGCGCAGAACAATGGGAGGTCGTCCCATGGGATTTGAGAGTCAGAAGAGCAGGGAGGGCAGATACGACGAGACATCAAAAGAAACCACCCCTGAAGCCAAGGGTGGACATAAAAGTAAGAGAGGAGCAATGACAATTCAACGATGGAACGGCCCAGACAACAATGCTTGTGAGTTGTTTGTTGTTGTGCGGTCGACCCGGACAGAGCAGATCAGAGGGATTGAGCTAGACTAAGCTGAGGAACATCTCGCTTTCCCTGGAACTGCCTTCTAGAAGAAGCCAGGATCTGGAAACCGACCTAAGCACTCTTTAGAAGGTTCCGTGAGGAGAATGGTCTTGTGGGGGGGGGGGGAAAAAAT
>JACMIF010000099.1:0-22074 GCA_014805445.1 Diplogasteroides magnus | reverse complement strand
CCCCCCCCCCCCTCCCCCCGTCGCCTCCTCGCGCCTCCCCGTGCGGCGGGCGCTCCCCAACAATGAAATTTGCACTTGTCTACAGGTTCGCGGATGCGGAAGTGGCCATCTGGGGATAGTGATGTTTTAAATATGTATAAAAGCGCGTTGTTCGTTCGTCTACTCCACTCGGAGCGTCTTCCTATCGAATACAGAAACAGACAACGGTTCCGCTAAAAATAGACGAATGGGAAATGCACTGCTGTTTTTAATTTAATGCCGATTTAGAAGCCCTGGCGGATAGGCACCATGAGAATGGAGACTGTTCCTCAAGAAAGGAAGGAAGGGCACAATACTCGATTATGGATGGGTTCACTCTCTTCCATATTGAGAATAAGTGAACGAACTACACGTACTCATGTACTTCCTGCGCCCATAAAAGCATCATGGTTATGGGAATGAAGGTCATCCCGCAGGCTAATTACTCCAATGCGATTCAACCTCAGTTGTTAGGTGGAGGTTGGCAGTTAAAGTGCGTTATCGGTTATATTTCACGGAAGCAATGACTGTCAAAATAAAGGATCGCTGAAACGTAACCAAATTCGCAGTCTAACTACCAACTCTACCTGGGATGGACTATAAAGGATTCGGTGGATAAAGACATCGAAGAGGTGCCTCGCGTCTAGGACAAACTCGCCAGCTGTGAGGGTATAATGCCAGCGGGAGGAAAGGTGTGGCGGGAAAGCCGATTAGAACGAGTGGTCAGCCACCAGTGTGTACTTCTTCTTCCTCCCTCTTTGTGTCTAGTACTCCGTGCAGTGAGGAACGGATGAACGATACATAAGTATATTTGCGCCAGAATGGTGAATTGGAATACTGGGCCATCATTATCTGTATTTCCACATTGTTACATGGGAAAATACGAAGAATTCGATGTGTAAACGAAACTGTTCTTTAGGTAAACCCATCCTATCTGAACTGTTATAGCGATAGCGATCTCTACGTTTTTGACCGACTGTCGATATCATTATTGATTGATTCCCTTTCTATCACTATTGATTTTGTAATGTTTCGAATAAGAATTGTGCAGGCAAAACCAATAGTTCACTTGTGATGCATAATAATAGTGTAACCGAACCTTAAAGGGGAATTATGGGAAAATTTTGACTGGAGATGCTAAGAATTGATCCGGAGCAGTTGGACTTCCTGACAGTTGATCGTGAGGTGTAGAGTGAGATAAATGGACACTGGAGTGGAGAAAGAGAGTGGTGAAGAGAGAGACAGAGAGTTTATATAATAAATTATATGTAAGCAATTACGTAACCATGGTTAGAAAAATTGCCAAATGAACCAAGAACACCCAAAGAATCTTCCTGATCAGTTCAATCTCCTGACATTTCAGGCGCTGAGAAGCAATCATTAGAAGAATAGTGGACGAATAAAGAATGGGGAACTCAGATCACGCATTTTAACACGGCTATAAAAGTAGCACCTGAGCTCAGCATAAAGGTGAACGGTTTAACCCAGGAAAATCGGATCATTGTGATGACGGACAATGGATGTGGGTGGAGGAGTAGAGAGACTGTGTATCGAGTTACACATTTCTCCACAGTAAATAAATTGCAGTCAGAAACCCAGATCAGTTTACGTGAACCCAGATCTTTTGACAAGTGACGTTATGGACAATGAGTGCAAGTGGAGTAAAAGAGGGCCGGAGAAAATGGAATTATGAGTTTGTAAATGGAATTTAATAAATTCGCGGAATATAAAATATGACACCTCTATTTATCAAATGCGGTTTACGAGAACCCAGAGAGATAAGTGAGGTGACGGACAACGGGTGCGAGTGGAGGAAGAGAGGGTGGAGGGCAGGCAGAACGCGCGCGCGGTGCTTTACACACGACACGAGAGGGAAATGCCCACTACGAGAGTCCGAGGTGGAACGTAAGAGTACGCAGCGTACAACATGTGCTTGTCAGACGGGCCAATCTGTCATCCCGATGAACTAGTCAACAAAAGACTTATTATTGAGATCAGCTCTAAGATGACCAAGAGAATTTTTGTCTAGGCTACGGATATACAACCGCTCCACCGAGTGAGAATTACGATGATGTTTTTAATTTTCCGCCGATTGAGAAGCCCCAGTGGAGATGCGACCGTGAGAATGGAGGCTGTTCTCCAGAAAGAGAGCGAGTGCACAAAATATAAAATAATAATTAAGAAAGAAGGATATTGGGAGATATTTTATGCAAGATGGACCGCAGCCATTTTGTTTTGTCCAAAAATTTGAATTGCCTTCATCTTGTCAAGAACTCTATGAGTAAGCCACTCGAAAAACGGGAAACACTACACATTCTTGAACCTCACTTTCTCTGTCTGCCAAATTTCACGCACGTGAAACACATAGCGTGATTGAAACTCTCTCCGAGTTGCGAAGGGTTCTTCCGGCACGGGGAGGAAATGGGTCGAGCGTTTCTTGAACTAGGGACCTGGAATGAATCAGCACAAAATGTTGTTTGCTATTTGACTACTTTTTTGAATATTTTCCAAAGCTACTATAATTTTGAAAATACATACCCCTGTTCAAACATAACCAGTACAGTAGTCAAACAAAATTACCTATCATCGCCAATCAATAAATTTAATTTCCAAATCTACCTACTGGGGTAAATAATGCCCTGGAGGCAGATTGGAATTGTGTTTGATCCAAAACCACCGTGTTTTGACCTATGCGTGCACTGGAAGAAAGGGGTGATAGTGACCAGGAAGAAAAGACAAGAACGGAGGGAATGAGAAGCAATTGACACGCAGGTGATGATCGTCGACTGAAGAAATCACAAACGAAAACAATGATATCGTGTTTCGTGTGGCACAGAACTGTGTACTAATGTTTATTCAAACGCAATAAATTAGCGGCAAGCTTCGTATTCGTAGTAATCTTCGACCATTGACCTTCCTCAGAAGGCGAACACATAGCACGAGTGCACGATCGAAGCGAGGGAGCAGTACTCGGTGTCCTGAAGCGATTTCCTTGATACGGTAGGTGATCAAAAGCTCACTTTGGTCGCCGTGAAGCCGAATGGGTTGGGAGTGCAGATGATGACGAAATCGTGGCGTTCTTCAAGGCGAAGTGCCTTCTGGATGAGATTGCGAGACTGATCGGCGTCCTCGACGATGTTCTGAATTACGAAGATTGGAAACATTTACTTTTTTTCAAAAACTTTGCGACCAACAAGCAACAGTATCCATTTCGCTCAACCAGTATATAAGTTGTGAAACATACTGCACGTGCCCTTGTAACCGCTTTCAATGCGTGAAAGCTATGCATCATGATGAACGCATATAGTTCTGCTCTAGCTCTGTCGAATTGATGGTTACTTCATTCGCTCGATCAACTTATTAAAAAATTAAACCCGTACCGCTCGGAGGATCTTCTTCAGAGTAGGAGAGTTGCAAAGGTGGTCCTCTGAGAATCCCTCTAGCTCCTTCTCCTCCAGTTCAGTCTTCGATGCGTGCGCGCGGTGTCTGGAATAATTTATTTATCCAATTTCATGGATTCATTGCTCACATGAATACAACTGATCACATACACAATCAAAAAGGAACAGCCGCGGTTCCACAATATTTTCTTTTAATAACTATACATCTTTAGTTTACGGTCACTAAGCAGCTCGAGCACACCTTTTCTCCGTGAAGGGCCTAGCGTATCCACCCCCAGCTCCTCCAAGGCCGCCAAGACCTCCTGCAAGATCAATGTGAATTAATGAAATCAGCTAATTTCAGAGTTTCATAGTCATGGATATCTGCCATTTCAGCGGATAGAGTGGAAGATCTGAACTATGGTTAGCAGTTTGATTACTTTATGGGGTATGGTTTAATCAGATAGAGTGTCAGATCAGAACCTACCGGGTCCGGTAGCATATCCTCCACCGGCTCCAAGTCCACCAAGTCCACCACCTGCAATATGAATTATGAATCTTCGAATCAGCCATTTTCTTGTCTTCACGCAGCGATGGAATGGACCATCAGAACTTACCTGGACCTGTGGCATATGCTCCAACGGGTCCTCCAACACCGTGGCCGCCTCCGAAACCGCTACCTGAAGATATTTCATAAATAATCTTGAAAACATAGACCTCCGAAAAAAACAGAACCGTCGGCAACTGTGGATTCTATCATGCTAGTGAGACGGAATTTTAATGCCGTAGTTTTTTAATGATTGTTCTTACGTCAAAATGGATAGAAATATTGAAACGAATGCTCACTGAGATATGACGCGCAGGGGATTGAGCAGGTGCATACTGATCCCGCTGCAGGACATCCACTGCCGAAGATGCCGAATGCAACATGGACGACAGAGAGGAGAATTAGGGAAGTTAAGACAACACCCTGCATCTGTAATATATCGTCTACTCAATTCTGAGCAGTGCTCTGATTAGATGATATTTTGTAGGTTATGTTTCAGGGTCATTCAAATATATAGTAGGATCGAAGCATAACCCTAAAGTAGTAAACCTGTTAGCCATAGGTACTCAACGGGCATTAACAATTAGAGGAATAACTTTAAATGGGTGAATATGTCAAAAATGTTCAGCCTTAGGCAATGATCGCAACAAGAGAAAGAATAAATTTCAACAGTAAAGTGCAGTTGGACAGGTTGAAAGTGAATGGGTGATAGAGAGGTTGCCTCAAGGCATACTCATACGGGGGAGGAGATAGTAGGATATCGTTAAACGGCATTCTAAGCGTCTCTAGTCTCATTCGATAGGTCATCTCTCAATCTCATAGACAATATGGCTTAACAGAGAGAGAGAGAGAGAGAGAGAGAGAGAGAGGTTGCGAATCAAGAGAGATCATCAATGCCACAACCTCATTTCAACAGCGTCCTTGTCGTTTCGTCCGCCTCCAATGCAACCATATCCCCGTCTCGTCCGCGTCCATAAAACCGATTGCCTAATGACACAGTGGCCATGAGAACTCCGTTCCACAGCTTGAAAATTACATCGATGAAAAAAATGTCATCGACATCATACTGAAAACGGCGGGAATATGTAGTGCGTGATTTTTTGTAGGAGCGGGAATCAAACAACGATTTCCAAATGTTCCAAATAACCTTGAAATGACGTTGAAACATAGGTAGGAACGCGCAAGTCGTATCACACAATAGGAAGGGATCGAAAATCCTTTCGCGTTCACTCAGCACTCACTTTCGTTTTCCTCCATGAATTTTAAAATTTGAACATTCATGTGGAAAATATTCCTCAATAAAAATCATATCGCCAACATAAAAAATCTTTGTGTGTTCAAGATTAAAATCCATAAACTCATAAAAAGGAGACGAGCATGACTTTTACGAAATGTGTAAAGCTCGTGTAATCAAAAGCCAATTTGTTGTCGTTTAATTTAATTATTTTTGGCGCAATCTGTTTGCCTGTCATGTTCTCTCAGACTTGTTGACGATGGACTTGCCATCTACTAGGCCGTTTGTCTTATGGCGCAACGCTCTCGGTCACTCAAGTGGTGCAAATGTCGGGCACTTATTCGCCCCATTCTTGTCTACGATCTGGTCCTGGAAGACTTTCATGTCTCGGTTGGTGCATGGCGATAGGATGATGCACAAAATGTGATAAATAATTTCTTAATCTCACTTCATTATCCATTCACTATGTACATATGTATGTACCCGTCTCGCACCATAACTAATCTTTTACCCAACCGTGGCCAATTACTGCCTATGGCCGTTATTACTACCCACCACGCGTCTCTCTCTCTCTCGTCTCTGAGGGCCGATCCGTCGCTCAGTAACCATGCGAGGGCCGGCACTCACAGAGTGTTAGAGCTTGAGAGGGGGTACGAGAAGGGAAAGGAGGACGAGAGAGTGTGCAGGGATGAGAGACATAGAGAAACAAACAGGAATAGAGAGGGTTACGAGACATAAAGGGATGAGGAGAGAGTCAAAAGAAAACGAATGGGTGGACAGTGTGTGGGGGCAAGGTGACTGACCAGTTGAGGGAAGGTGCCTTCACATATACTGGCACTGAGCCATTACCTATCGTCTACTTCACAGTAACGCACACCTAATCCACTTTACGCATTTAATGTATTTTCATATTTTCTTTACTGCGCACGCTACAATTATTTATCTCGATGTGAGTACAACCTAATTTTTATATTTTACCCATGATTCAGAGAGTACATAATTGCTCTAGTCAGAACATTTACATTTACAATAAATTCGATATTCATTGTAACGCGCATTTAATCCTATGTCATTGCTCTCCCGCCGCAAAAAATACAGATTTAAAGGCTATTTTTGTATCAACCCCTCTCGCAAATCTTGATCTTTCACTATTTTGTTGGTCAATGAAAATAACCCAACGAGACGAGGCAAATTGCCCATCTCTCTGACCATTACTTTGCGTTCACTTCACTTTGCTCTAATTCGTTGTTTTCCTTGGCTGAGCTGGCCTATTATTCCAATCCCCCCGCTTCGTTATGTATGTCTCAGTATATCAGAACATTTTCTCTATATTCCAGCAGTGTTTTAATGAAATTCCTATTTTTACTCCTTATTTGATCCTCTGTTTATGTGACCGGCCAATTGAGGGGCGAATTCGTGGCCACTCATTCATTTCTCTCCACTTGAATGGCCGGACAGACCATCACCCTCCTCGTTTACTCGTCCATCTTCCTCTCATATGGAGGGAAAATAACACTTTCCTGTTTTTTTCCAACCTTGCAGAGTGGAGGATTAATTTTATTTCTGTTCTACTCATTATTACGAGCTTCTATCATACTGGTCTGTTGAAGATTTGGCTGTATTAGTCTGATATGTTTCTCCTCTTAACAGATTTAGAAAGTTTTATAGCTTCCGTGAAACATAACCAATCTCGCACACAAACTGCCAAGCCTAGTCTGCGGAGTTGTTTTTCTATCCCATTGCGAACTCTTTCTCTTTCTGACTGGAAATAGTATGTCACGAATTCTAGCTTCCCAAATCTCTGCCGTGCGGTCGTCTCTCTGTGGCATAGACAAGGGAAGGTCAGCATGTTCTCGTGCGAAACCCTTTGAAAATGGCGGCGGACTCTCTCGTGAGAGTAATAGCGAAAGTGTATGAGAGAGCGAGAATAGATACATAGACGGCATGGGAAAGAAAGAGCGCATACGCGCTTCCATACTTTCTTCCCTCCTCCTCCCCCCCCCTCTTTCTCCCCATTCCCTGTTGCAGTGACCCTTTTCGGCAGATTCCTCCCATTCAAAAGTGGCGAATAGCCTGTCAATATCTTTTGATCCCTCGCAATAGTTCAGTAGCTCGCTTGCTCTCATCTCGTATTGAACGAACGATGCTCAACACGACTCACACTCATCAGCTCCTTTTCTTTTTTGCCCTGTCATTGATAGATTATAGCAGGCGAAAACACCGCCCATTGTTAGCCGATTAATGATGTTGACTTTTAATAACGAAAATATTATCGCCAAGAATCTAATTATATTGTCAGCTGTTGAGTGAGAGATACAACGTGATCTATGAATGATCGCGGTCTTCCACCGGCAAATGATTATATGCTACAACATAGACGGTCTTCTTCAGTAGTAGCGTATACTCTCGAATGGTTCGGAACGATCATTGATCCCTCTTCCTTCGTACAAACGTCATGGCCAAAGAGAGTGAGGGATGGTTATTACCCCACTTGCAAGGGTGTTCCAACCTCCCTAATCTAATCCGACCGGTCGTATATCGAATTCACGCGCGCATGCCAGGGAAGAGAGATTACAGAGGTTCGTAATCGCGTCACCACTTGGCCTTTAAATAGTCTACACTGCACCCGTTCCACTGCAACATTTTTGAACCCTATGACGTTTCGGAAGAGAACAGCGGAGCAAGTTTGCTTTGCTGTTCGATATGTGCCAATATCTACCGAAGAAGTATCCATATCTTGTCTGTTTTCCTCGTCAAACATACCTAAACGATCTCTGTGTTTTCGTTTCATGGTTGTTTTCTCGGCAAATTCTCTGAAATAGAATTCATTGAATTAGCGTGGATTGCCATAAGATTAGATCAACAGTATAACCGGCAGGACCACCATCCCCACTGGATAACTAAATGGTTTCCGGAAAAAAGCAACAGTGCCCGGCAATATTCGCTCATGTGTTACTAGTACATCACAGACCAGATAAAAAGACATCTCATTGCACAGGATGCTTATTTCGCTCTCAATATGGCTTCCTGAAAAATGCGTGAATTTCCCGTCATTCCGTCGGCATTTAGTCTGTCGGCTATATTCTAGCCTTTGCTTATTCATCTTCTCAACTTCCCTCCGCGTGTCCCTCGCCTTTACACTAGTCATAGTCGCGCAAACATTGTCTCGTACTTTTCGAACCTTCATCAGTAGGGTACATTTTGCGGTCGACTCCCTCCTCTTGTTCCCTACTTCGATTGCTCAGGCGGCTTGATATCGTGAGGCAACAACGGTTGCCTGAGCGAATGTGAGTGCATTTTCCTCTATTTCGATGTTATTACTGGTTTAGGATTTCTAAATTGGGCTAATCACTTGTCTCATACACTTCTTTACCGTTATAGGAACTCTTGTCTTGATTGAAATATAGTAAAACACAACGCGGGAGAAATTTAGCCAGATTCTTTCACTCCTCATTTGCAATACAATAGCCATTCCTCATTTCCCTAGAAGCAGTTCCTCATGGAAAAAAACCACTCAGAGGAATGACGAATGGCGTTGTCATGATTCAGTTCTGTATTACATGATTGTCCGTCGTCTGATATGAGTCAACTAGGGCGGAACCGGCAAAAATGCTAGGGAAACTTGTTAGTTGTCGGAAATCGAAATCAAACGTGTCCTGTTTTTTCGAAGCAAGAATAGATAGAGAAAATATCACTTTCTTTTAATTAAATTGTCGCTAAATGCATGAAATATTGTTTTCGGTTTAAAATTTCGTTTAAAATTTCTATTCTCGTTTTCAGAGCGCTGCAATGCCTCCTCAATGCAAGGCAGGCCTCATCGTGCCGGCGCTGCAGACTAGCACGGTGAGCAATTCATTCATTTTCAATGCCACGTTCCTTCCCCCTGTCTTCTATATTCGAACACCTCATTCTCGTAACAATAACTTGCTTATTTCTACAAGCAATTTATCTTCTTCATCTCACACATATCCCGCTATTGCTGTGATGGTGTGTCAATGAGCAGTCTAGTCAGTAAAGAAAATGTGTGACCAAAACAGACAAAGACTGCTTCCGCACGGGCTGTCGTATCCTAGCGATGATGCGGCCGTGAATCACTCATGCGCTTCAGCGTCCGTTTTTCTCGTTGGCATGACTCATCGCACGCGTTATTTGCAGAATCACACATCTTTTATCTTCTCAAAATCAACTCTGTAAATACATTGGATAGCAATAGGGAATATATATTTCCGGAGTTTCTGGACGTCCGAATACGTAGCTTTTTAGCCACATCTGATTTTAACAAATTTTTTTGAGACCAGAGATCCGTTGTGTGCAGCCAAACATTGGTATCTATTAGGGTGGACAATGCAAGCGCATTCGCAAGCCTTGAATCATTCCTGAGCGGCGCGACCGCGCAATTCAAGGCTTGCCTAAAAATGGAATGTTATTCAAGCCTTGAATAACATCATGGTGTTTGAATTGTATTTATGAGGCTCCAAGTATTGAAATCATTCGAAAATCGAACTATGTGAGGAACACGAGTCTTATTCTTGAATTTTCTAGTTAATTGCCAGCTCTATTTTTTATTTTAGACATTCAAACGACCTGATTTTGTGACTTTCTAACCGCTTTACAGAGAGCTTTTAAGATTATACAAGGTGTCTGAATGGCTTCTAGAGCAAAAAGAACAGCGTGGAGAAGAAGAACGCGGATTACTGTTGTCAAAATTGTAAAACGATTGCAGCATATTGATCGCAATGTCAAGCAATTATGATTATTTTGTTTGAACGAGGTACAGGGACGTTTGCTGCACTCTTTTTAGCATATCAGACAATTTTAGAGGGGTTTGGCAGCATAGAAATGTCTATACGGCCGAAATACAGTCGAAAATGTTATTCAAGGCTTGAATAACAAGACCGCTCTTGCAAGGCTTGAATAACGAATGACCGCTCACCCCTGCTTATTCAAGCAGAATTGCTTGGATTGTCCACCCTAGTATCTATCTACATTTTTGTAGTGGAAATGGTACAATGTTTGTCTCTGCTGAGATAAGATACATCTTTGCAACAATGACTAATACTTATTGTGGGCCGAAGCGAAAGAAATACTTATTGTGGGCCGAAGCGAAAGAAATATTCCTATTATTTTCAGTTCAATGCCGTGCTGTACCTTGGCGCTCTTCTCTACTGCTTCCTAGGCACTGCAATCATCGCTGACATCTTCATGTGTGCGATAGAAAGGATCACATCGACCACGAGGTTCGCAATTGGAGCTCGAAGATGGGATTCTGACTTCCAAAATCGCGACCGATCTAACACCTAACGATTCATTAACTATTCTAAATTGCAATATCAGGAAGAGTAGTGCTCCTACAGAGGTCTGATAGGCAAGTAGTCAACTAGGATCATCGCCTCCCATTTTCCTTCTTGTTGACCTCGTTTTTCTTACAAAATCAACAGTCCACACCGACTCCCTGTGGTCCATGATCGAAAGATCAGCGCCAGAAGTTGGAGAGCAAATACGCTGCTGAAATTTCCACTGCAGCCGTTATCTGTAGATAGGGCGCACACCCCGCATTGATAGCGTATTCTAGGGATTGAAACATTGAAAGATGTGCAACAGAATTTCCTCCCACACATTCGGATCTGAACGAGAAAAAGTGATAAGAGCCGGGATAGTTACATTTCGTTTCCAAATACGATCACCACTGTTATCTCGTGCGCGTCATAAAGTTTTTCACTCCCACTCAACCTCCGCCGCCAAATGTAAATCGACCACAAAGACTCATTCAATATCCATTGACGCATGTTTGCCATGAATTCTTTCCATGCAAAACCCGGCATGAATCAGCGCTTGACAGTGATATTTATGTTCACTTCCCTGAGTACCGAAAGAAGTATTTCTGTGGTGGAGGATGAGAATGAGATGGTGGAGGAGGACGGTCATTGTGCTAGTACGTCTTTCCTTTACACTGTTGACATCCAGAATTGTGGAACATTGTTTGTTGTACGGTTAGAGGAGGGAGGATTCACAGGGTTTCTTTGCCACATTCTATGGAGAAGAAGACGGTGGAATAAGTCGGCCCAGACACAATTGACAATACACCGAGGCGCTGTTTGCTGAGAACTGGGAATAGCTAAATATGTGCCACAATTTCCTTCCTGCATGAGTAGCCAATAGGATTAGCAGTTTGTATACAATTCGATTATATTTCGCTGATCCAATATCTCTGGTTATTGCTTTCGCGAAACATAAACAATCTCGCAAATCAACTGCCAACTGCAGTAGCCTTTGATCGAGCAGTGATAACTAGGGAACGACTAGAACTGAACGAGAGAGAATGACTCAGCGGTGCGCATGGACGCAAAACGGTCCATAAGTCGTTCTCTTGTAGGAAGAACAAAATGGACGTTGACTATTTGATTGGTAATAGCTTGTAAAGAGTTCAAACAGAAGGAGAAGGAAGAGACAATATCATTAGTCTCCTCCTGGGTTTATAAAAATGGGGTTTTACGTGTGAATTTGCAGGAAGGTCAGGAAGCAGAAGGTCGCGGAGCAGCTCAAATTAGTAGAAAGCGGAGAGGCGAACGTAGTCAAGAAACACGAAGAGGATGACGAATATGAATACGTCCAAGTATGGAACCCCACCATCGCCAACCTCTCGCTCATGGTAATTATGTTTAACTATTGTAAATATTTACACAGAAAGCGAAATAACGTCGTATTTAAAAAAAATCATTTAAAAAATATCCTGAATTCAGGCCCTCGGCAGCTCAGCCCCTGAAATTCTCCTGTCACTCATCGAGATCATAGGAAACGACTTCAAGGCCGGAGAGTTGGGTCCGGGAACCATCGTTGGTTAGTTCCCAAAATAAAATGATTGTAGAGCTGTACTTTATTCGTTGAATTTATTCAGTGTTACCTATGTTTCAAGCCTTGAACTTAGTGTATTTTTGTCTAGATTACGTTGATTCCCTGGGATAGAACATAGAAAAAGAAATGCTACATAATAAATACAAGCAAAATTGTTCTGTTGCCAGGTTCCGCTGCGTTCAATCTCTTCTGCATTTCTGCCATCTGTGTAGTCTCCGTACGCTCTCCGTACGTGAAGAGAATCCAACAATTCAGGTATTTTCTACTCATTGCATTGAGACAAGTAAACCTCTCATCTATCCCAATCCCAATGTTATCGTGTTATGTTTCATGAAAGACTTTTACACGAAATCTATATTCATATTTCAAGTCAGTGGTTCTGGGACTTTTTGCGATGTATAAAAATCAATAATTTCAGTGTCTTCCTTGTCACGGCTGCATTCTCCCTCTTCGCATACTTGTGGATTCTCGTCGTAAGTACCTTTATTTTTCAAAATGCAATCGAATAATTGGCTAATACGTTATGTTTCAATAAGTGAATAGAATGAATGAGTGCTTCATGAACGAACCCAGTAGATTTCGAACGTTTCTCAAATGTTTTCTAATTCAAATAAAGATTCTCGTTAATGCAGAGATGTAAAATTGTCTAATGTGAGATCTGATGATCATTCGCGCTATTATAATGAAATGAATAAAGCATTGTTTTCAGATACTTGTTTGGAGCTCGCCCAATGTCGTCGAGGTCTGGGAGGCTGCCCTGACACTCGGATTCTTCGTCGTGCTCATCATCGTCGCGTACGTCTTCGATGTGCAGCTGTGGAAGAGGAAGGGAAAGATGACGGTCAGTTGTTAGTTGAGCGGCAAGAGCACCATGCACAATTGCGCTACAATGGCGAAACTTACGCCATGTGATGAAGACGTATCTGTCTATTTCACCAACACGGCACAAATGCCAATGGCATAATATCCGTTCATTCCTTCAATCACCAAATGGTTTTTCATACACCAATCGATTTGAGGTGTATGACATTTTCCTCGTTCAATTCATCATTTGTCCAATTTATTGCCAAACGGAGCAGAAAAACACTATTTGTGTATGCAACAGCAACCATCATCACTTTTGCAATACAAGCTGTTTCTGCAACCTTTGTCTGATCTGCTACCTGGTCATGACAAGATAATGTATCTCTTAATCTTGGCCCAAAGAAGGAAATTTGGTACTGCACGCATTTTGAATAGGTTTCAACAGCTAGACAAATGTCGTTCTGGGTGCATGGAGTCGATTCCTTTCAACTGTTGATTGCCTTAACAAGGCTATAATTACAGATTGTTTTCAGGAAGCCAACGTGCTCAGTATCATGGTGGATGATGGCACGGCCGATGCAGGAGACCAGTGTGCGACGAGGTCCTCGAGGGCATCCACGTTCACAGGCGAACTACCCGTTCCTGATGTGCAGACTGTTAGAGACATGACGAGAGAGGTAAGTTAGATGGACACTTATGATACAGTTGTCTACTGGAAAAATATTGTTAACCACATTTCTCTTCCCTTTACCATGATGCTACTGACCCAGCTATTGTTTTCATAAATATCTTCAAGCCGACCATACCTAACATACCAAAACTACTCCAATTGTTGTAAGCATTCTGTTCCAAACACTAATTGTGAGAAGTAACTAAAATGAAATTTATGTTCACGGGAAGCTGCTCCTATTCGTTTGTCGCATTAAGGTCTCCCGTGTGTATCCTTCTCTTACGCCCGAGGATCACGCGAAGATTCTTGCCTACAGAATCAACCAGAGCACTGCGGTAAGTGGTCGCTTGATAGGTTTGCAAAGCTATGTATTTTGTTTTTTTTGTTTCCGCTACAACACGACTAGAAATATCTGCGAGCAGCGAGCATGATAGGCGAAAATGCACAAATTTCGGGGGTGTACCCGGAAAGTTTATGTTGCCGTGATAGATAAATAGGAAAGTTGACTCTCGAGTTACTCTATATTTTTGGTCAGTAATGGTCATGATACAGTTGCTATTCTCCTTTTATGCAGCCCCATGACCGTCTGTACTACCGGATCAAGGCAATCAGAGAGATGACCGCGTCTTGGAGGGAATCGAAGACGGAACAGGAAGTGAAGACGATAATGAGGAACATGGAGACACATTCTGTCGATGGAAGGAGTGCGTTTTCCAATATACATTTGTTATTTTTAAAATTCGAGGACCGAAAAATTTCTCAGTTACCAAAATTTACGTAAGTTTCACTGTCATTACAATGCCTTTTTGCGCAACACGCTGGGGTTTATTTCTCATTGCTCATTCAAAACAATATCATGAATTTGTTATATGACTGAAGTTACAGAGAAGCCGCGGATCGAGTTCTCCGCCCGCACATACGGAGTCCATCCAGGAGACAAGACTGTCAAGCTTACTGTGAGTATTTGTATCCCATTCAATACTTCTAAAATTCACCTCATGTCTCGTTTATTTAAATTTTCACAAGTAATCTGATGACAATTTTTGAATAATAAAAATGCAGATCGTTCGGCACGGCACCTCCGCCTACCCCATCACCGTTAACTACTCTACTGTGAATGGAGTTGCGAAGAAGGTTTGGAAGTTTTCCTTTCTGATATTCATATTGACCATTCAATACGATCATCATCAAAAATACGAAAATTCAACACCAAACTATTCTTATTCATTATGTTTTGATGAAACACAGCCACTGCGGGTTTAGGATCTGCACTTCCTCGTGAAGCACGAATCCCTGCGGTTCCAAGAGAACGAGGCCAGCAAGGACATCACAATTCAACTGGTGGAGGGAGCTGACTGGAAGGCCGGCAACGTATTCTACGTCCATCTGAAGATTCAGGTTAGAAAGGGATTCAAAACCAATATGAAATCCCGAAAAAAACATTAAAATTGATGTGTGTTTCAACAACGACATAACAGGGCTAAATAGGCCTTTTTCTTATTGCAGTTGCGAATGTCAGTAGCTTTTAGGGTGTCGAATATTTTAAGGAACAAGAAGACGATGACCGCACGAAGCTGGGAGAGTGCAGCGTGGCCAGGATTCGACCCGTTGAGGACTCGGGAAGTCTGACAGGTTGGTTACACCTGCGGAAATCGCCCATTTCCCCATAAACATTCGTTAAAACTGACTACGACGATGTGTTTCATAACATAGATCTATTTCTTTACTGTTCTCTAAGGGTGTTACCACAGCCTATTTCTGAATTGTAATGATGATGAAATGACGATACACACGAACGGTAGTAAACAGGAATCTATTTCAGGCCACCCTTCGGCCGAGTTCACTCGGCAGAACATCATCGTCTCTGAGAACCAGAGATGGGTGCGGGCGTATATCATAGCCAAGGGCAAGAACCCCAACAAACATCTCTCAGTCAAGTACGAAACGGAGGATGTGTCTGCACAGGTGAATACTAGTAAATTCGGCGAGCAATATGTTTGCGTAGTCAGCTAGAAAGACATACGTTTCCTACTTATCCAACCTCTCATACTGACTGCCAACGGTGAAATACGTTGATACCAGAACTATTATATGTAATAGATCCTTGCCCAACCAAGGCGCCATCCCTCCGCGGGTCGGGCAATTGGTAGCGGTGCCCGCGAACAAAGATCCCCTGGAGAAAACGCTTGGAACGCCAGGGTGTAACTCCTATTCGACTGGCCCTGCAGTCCACCGGCATGAACACATCCCCTTGGATTATCCCCCTGACCCCGGAATAAAGACTTTTAAAGACCTTGCGCCTGGGATTGATGGCTTACATGTTCATTTCACCATTATGGCCCCAAAGCCCAACGCGGCGCTTAGGTGAAGAAAGATTGTGCCACGGAGATTTGCATCATCGTGGTGAAACGAGCACAATTTTTTGAAACTCTATTTGTTCATGTATTGAGAATGAGAACGGATTTGTTTCAGTGTTCCCATAAATACTCTGTTGAATTTCCTTCGCTGATTTGTACCAGATAGTGACTGTTAATAGGAAAATGAAATGTCAGGCCGGATTCGACTACGTCGCAGTCAAGAAGAACAGTGTGCTGTTCAAGGATAACGAAATGGAGAAGTGAGAATAATAGTCAAATGAATTTTGTTATTGTTATTCAACATTAATAACATGAATAGTTGTCACTCTGACAGTTGGAACAGAATATTAGATTATTTCGATTTAGATGCGTTGAAGTCGAAATCATCGACGACAAGACCGACGAAAAGGACGAAACTTTCCTCATAACCATTTGCGAGATCGACGACATGGGTGAGCATTAGGGATTTTTAAGTGGAAGAATACATTTTTCAATCGTCTAATAAAATTTCCTCTCGCGCAAGCAGTAGACGATCGAGAGATTAGACGAATGAAAACGCACTTTTCTTGTTTTAGAAACCCTAGAGCAAAGAAGAAATCACTTCGTATTTACTTTCGGATGAAAAATGTCTCGCGGTTCGATAAAGAGTCGGCTTGGGCTCAGAATATAATTACATGAACGTTGCGCTGATGCAATAGTAACTAAATTCAATCTCCAAATGTAAGAATTTTTATTTTCTTGACGTTACTGCATACAAAAGGTATATATTCAGAAGTGAATATCTCTACAAAGAGAAGAACGACTGTAACCATCATCTCCGATGACAATGCACTCAAGAATGTGACGAACGTCCGCAAGCTCATGGGCAACTACCTCCGATCGATGAAGCTGGAAAGGGCGACATGGAAAGAACAGGTGAGAATAGCTGCAAACACCAATGAGAAAATATGTTTCATGCAATCGACATAATCTATTTAGTAAGACTACCCTCTCAGCTGTGCGCGATTTGAACCACATTGTTAGGACGAAATTCCGCGTTCGGAATAATATACTTGAGCAATATGGACCTTCAGATCGTCAACACCACTTCAGTGAACGGCGGCGATATTGCGAATGCGACTGTTTGCGACGCAGTCAAGCATGGTCAGTAGGGTGTTTAAATCGGTAGTAAAGAGATGGTTCCGTTCCGCAGAAGACAGCAATGAGAAATGCGAACAGTAATATCGATCAAGAAAGCCAAGTAGCGACAAATATAGGTAGTGTAAACCGTTTTCACGACATAATAGTGAGCATTTTGCACTATGGCTTGCAGTAGCAAAATGATTTTTTTTACCTATTTGGTCTTACAAATCGTATTGAGCACATCTATTCTCTTTCCAAGATGCATAAGCTAGCCCAAAATCAACAATAAGAGCAATTCCGAACAATAACATATTTATGAAACACATACGAATTCGCTTCAGGAATCTGTTTCCCGTGGAAGTTCATCTTTGCTTTTGTTCCACCCGCGGAGTTCTTCGGTGGTTGGCCATGCTTCTTCGTGGCACTCGCTCTGATCGGATTCGTCACTGCTATCGTTGGTGAGCAGCAGGGGATTTTGAAGCTTTTTAATTGATCAACATTATCTAATTATATATTTTTAAACTAATTTTGATAGCCACGGTGTAATAGAAAAATCTAAATGCAAAAACAATGAATTCAGGCGACGTCGCTTCCATCTTTGGCTGCATGGTTGGACTGCCGGATGCTGTGACCGCTATCACACTCGTTGCCCTCGGAACATCCCTCCCTGATACTTTCGCTTCGAAGATTGCGGCGGAACAGGTGAGCCGGGTCAAAGACAAGAGCGCCATGGACATTTGCGCCGTAATGATGAAATGTGAAGATCAGATACACAGGGACGGCAACGATGGTGCATCTGCAAATTTCACCCTTATTCATTGCTCACGAAAATCCACGAATGCTGTCTGTCTTTTGCCGTGAAATATTAAATATTATAAATAACGAGGTATTCGAACAGCTTGAGAGTATTGATATTCAGGACAAGACTGCGGACAACGCAGTCGGTAACGTCACCGGCTCCAATTCGGTGAATGTCTTCCTTGGACTTGGGCTGCCGTGGCTCGTGGCCTCCATCTACTGGGCCAGTAAGGGCGAACAGTTCGTCGTGGAGGCTGGCGATCTGTCATACAGGTTAACCATTGCGTTATTTTAAGGCGAAATGGTTCCGAGCCATATTGCTCAAAGCCGTACTCCGCAATATTTGCAAGTTGGCCTTGTGGCAATTCGACTTTTTTCAGTGTTGCCATCTTCACGTGTCTCTCAGTGATGTGCCTGATGGTGCTATTGATGCGACGGTGGTCGCCACTCTTCGGAAGAGGCGAGACATTAATAATAACACGTTATTCTAGGAATTAGTGGAGTCTATTCATGGAGAAAATAAGTAATAAATAATAATCTGAAAACAGTGAAACTTGCCATATTTGATCCTTTTTTGCACAGTTATCAATGGAATTGGTTGAGGCGAACTCGGCGGACCTCGACTATGGAAGTATGTCACATTCGCGCTCTTCATTGCCTACTGGATTGTCTATCTCGGAGTGTCGATCAACAGATCGGTCTACGAGTCACAGAGCAAAAAGAACTAGGAAGAATACGAAATATGTTAAAGAAATCCAGGACAAAGTACCAAACCTCATTCGTAATGTGGTTGGCAGAACAATTGTTTTATGGGATATGTTTCACAGGTGGTATATCCCCAAATATATGTTAGTATTGAAACATATGTGAAAAATGATTCAAACTGCCAGCCATAATTCACATCTCCCACAGCCTCGCTTCATACAACCATGATCTTCCTCTATTTCCCATGTGATAAGGCAGACCATAAGGCATAATGACCCTACTATTCTAATAACTGCCTGAAAAGTGCAAGTCTTCAATAGTACTGTAATAATGTGCATAATCACAGTGCAGAAGGCATATGTCCTCCGGTTGTTAATATGCATTGCATTACGATAATTGCAATTTGTTAGCATTCCACGAACAAAATGTGAACAAATACTATCGCTTTATTTCATCATCATTGTTGTTGTATTATTTCAAATGCTGCCTTTTCAGCGCACATTACGTCGAAATCCCAGGTTTTATATGTTCTCTGTAGTATGATTTGATGCAGGCGACCACGTCATTCCATATCCCCAAACCAAAATAATTGTGATGATTCGAATGAAATGTTGTGACCTGTTCTATTTCAGCATTAAATTTCAGCTGTTTCAATACAAATGGCCTAGAGATTTCATTTAAAAATAAGTTTCATAGTCACTCAGAATGTACTCTCATTGTCAGATGATATAAAATGCTTCGTACGGATAAACTTATTTATTTCATGGGACATTCTTCTGGAGCTTATATTCTAGTTTGCTAATTCATTTTTTTTAATTGTTAGTTTTACGAATAGGCTTATTGGAAAGACACAGTGATGCAAAGGGCGTATTGGTGAAAAATGCATTCTGCTCACTACTGGGCCAAGTGATCCGACAAGGGAATCGAACCAGTGACCTCGCGGGTATAAAAACTCGATGAAGTCTCTGCAACGACAAGAAGGCACAATTTCTAACATATTCGTATTTTCTTGTTCAGTCTTCTCTTCGCCTCGTCATGCTTCCTTACCATGTTTAATGTTTGGTGTCTCTGAATTGAGAAGTTTTGATCTCTTCCCGAACATTGTGATGTATGGCTTATGACTCAGTAATTACCCGCCTTCGTTACAAAAATGGAGTATGCATTCTCAATATGAGCACACTGAGAAGTGATGGCTTTTGGAATGAATATACATACATATTTTCTGTCTGGCAACGTTGGCGAGCAGTTGTCTCCAAGGAATGGTGGACTGAGTATGGTAAGAGAGAATGCAAATGTGCTACACAATTCTTTATCTGCCTGAGATTGATACAAGGTTGGTACATGCTTGGCCACACTTGTCCCCTTATCATTGTCTCGTGTTGTTTCTGGGGTGATAATTTTGATCTGAGGATCCAGCAAGCTGCGTTCACTGAAATCGCCACAATAATAAAGCAAGAAATCTTGATATTCTTGTTAGTCTTCGATTCCAAGAAAAATAGCATAAGATCTCGCTCCCGCATCCAATATTCTTGCCCACCCATGTTAGAAACTGCATGGACTGCAGTATTGGCAGCCCATTACATTGATTGCAGGCTTGTAGTTTATTGTAATCCATCAGTGAAACCCTCTCCTTCTCTGCCTTGTCCGTTCTCACTCAGCACCATTATTCTCTCCCAGTATATTATGCATTCTAACTGAACTGTTGCTCTAGTCTATATATCTCCCAGTTGAAACATATTCCGCAACGACGAAATAGCACGTAAAAATGAGAGAGCAGGGTGGCATCCACGTGTGAGACGCGTACTAGGAATAACGGTTGAGATACGATGCATACTATATATGCTCTCGTACATATCTCTTCTTTCGCAGATTAGTTGTTCGTTATTCCAATTTCGTTGAAGAAAGGAGTCGATGTCGTTGCGATGGAAATTATCTGACAGAGTCTATGAGCCCTCTCTTATGCGTCTGCGAGAAATGAAGAAGTGATAGTTGAAGAATAATGACTGGCAATGAGAACATGGAGTGGGAATGTGAAGGGTAGGTTACCTTCAACAGAAATCTTTCAGGCCGCTTGTGCGGAAGAACATTTGAGGAAGGGATACACGAAAAATGGAAATTTTTAGTAAAATGACTCTAGGGACGAGAGAAAATCAACAGGAAAAGACAACTAGAGGACAGAATCTCTCAAATGTCCATTGCTCTTTTGTCCTTGGCGCAAGCGGCCTGCTGAGACGTCACACGAACGTTAAAAACACAAACTAATTGTTTCTCTATTGCTGACACTTTCACTTGAAGGAAAAGAGCAGATGACAATAATACAGAGAGAGTACAGACATATCATCAGATCTTATTGTTGTATGGGATATGGAATCGCTTTATTAATGGAAAGGAGAGGCGTTCGTGGTCGTTTGCACTGTTTCTGTTGTTAAGGGAGATGGAGGAATGGTAGAACCATTCGGCGCGTTCTCATCATGACTTGCTGTAATGATATGGGCGAATGCAGTCTCTGCATTGCCGGCCCAAGCGAAGTTTAACCAAGTAACATTGGTTTTCAAACTCCAATATACGGGATCACTCGTAATATTAGACATTCTAAATACTATATTGTTTTACGATATTTAGGTAATTTGCATGCGAACTGGTAATATTCTCCGCTTGATGTTGTAATTTTTCGTGTGGAATATGCTGAAAACTGGTGAAGGACAGCCGGAGTGGGCTGAAATGAATTGTTAAAATGCCATAACCTAAGTACCAACGTCTTTGATTGGAATCTCAAATTGTTCTTGCTTGGATACAGCGAAGATCTGTAGGATTGCTGACTGTGACAGCCAATGTATCCATAAGAAGTGGCCACCATTGAGTGAGACGTGGATATGTCAACCGAATCGTCTGATCAATCCACACTTAGATATAATTTGCGACGCTCAAATCACTCACCATCGACATATGCGATTGTTGTGGAAAAAAGTGCGTATGGCCCAAAAATCAGAGAAGAAACAGGGCTTCGAATGGCAATGGGATAGTCAATCAAAGGTCCACTAAGCCAAACGTATTATATATATTTTTAATATAACAGTTAAAACTGTCTCTTCTTACGCCGATCGATGAATGGCGTTGCAAGCATTAAGTGACATCTTAGCCGCTCCATCAAATCCGGCATTGATTATTGAAATAGAATTTCCCTGCTTTACTCAATTAATGAATATTTAACGGATCAGGCGACTACGTTTGATGAGTTGACGGCCATTATTGTGTATGGCTGTACGCTCATGAAGGTTGCTGTCGTGGCTCCACCGGTCACTACATCTGGATGTCCTGACGTTGCCCCCACTTCATACACAGGTAGGAAGTATGTCACACCTGAAAATATGCAATCTGTCATCTGACGTCATCTTTGTCATACTTTCCGCAAGAACGTAAAGGACCAGAGGGCCGCTTGCATAACCACCATTGCGATTCTGCACGCTATAGTTTCCATCCTGAAGATGTATTAGGTTGGGGAGAAAGTCTTGACCACTTTTGTTATCCCGATGCAAAAAAATCCCAGTAAACGCTAGACAGTAATTGTGTAGTGCATAGTTGTTGGC